>CM062808.1:930389205-930606098 GCA_031772625.1 Pinus tabuliformis
CTCTTTTGCATTAGCGCGGGTCCACATGGTTCACTGCCTCCGGCCAACGATGGGAAATCCTCTAAAGAGGGCGCGCCATTGGTGCTCTGTCTCAGAGTTGCACTCGCGCCCGAATTGAGTAAAGTTTTTAACCAACAAGCTCCTGAAGGTTCTCTTCAACCCGTTCTCCAACTGAATCTATGTTGAGCTAGGATGGTTTGGCTTCGAATCTCCATAGAAAGGAAAGTGGTTTGCCACCTTTCATGGAAGTTTCCAAGTGATAAATCCAATCCCATGAATAATGTGGTTGATCCTATCTCTTTCTTCTCTATTTATAAAATCTTGCCTCTATGCCTTGAGCAAGCTAGTTACAGTAGTTCTAGCCAGTAATTCCAGCATAGTGACAGAGAGTTTGAAGCTGCAAGAGCCTTCTTTGCACCCATAAGGCCAAATCTAAGTAAGGAGATTCTTGTCACCCAAAGAGAGAGAGGCTTGTTCCTCATCGCAACAAGCTTTGCAAGACTTGTGTAGCTGAATACCCAGCCAAAGGAGGATTTGACGTCAGAACAATGGTTGTATTCTTCTTTGTTATTTATTAATAATAGATGACTATCATTATGGTTCCACTCTCATTATCTTATGTTTGATGTTGAGTTATATCTTTTCTGACTGATATATAATTGCATCTACTAGATTTTATGCTTGTATTCGTGTTGTTCTTTGCATGTGCAGGTGTCCAATCACGGAGATCGTGGGGATCGTGACCGACCGAGGCAAAGGAACGAGGGCGACATCTCTTCTACGAACACTAGCGTTGGAATCCAAGTAGGTTCTCACCATCCATTTTTTATTTGCAATTAGGAACTTGCGTGATAGCATTGTGTGATTGTTGCTAGACCCGGTCTGGGCTAGTAGGGATCGTCTCTGTCCGTAGAGAGGATTTACCTCCACAACAGATATGTTTACCACTACGTAGGTGCCGGCCTACAGAAGGCTACTACCACCTTCACTCTTTCTCCAGGAACCACGTTTCATAAATTTTCAAACTGGATACTCCAGGTTCAACACATCATAACTTGTAGGCAATGTTTCATCAAATTTTCATACTGGACCCATTATCAACACTTAAGTTCAAGGTTAAACACATCATAACTAGTAGGCCACGTTTCATCAAATTTTCATACTGGACCCATTATCAACACTTAAGTTCAATATCAAAACTAAACTGTAAATCATTGTTGTAACACAATCATCATCATGAATCAATCAATCATTGAAACCCAATCATCAATCTCTGACATAACTGAAACCCAATCATCACTTTCTGAATCAACCAATCATTGAACCTTTTGACACAATTGAATCAAACAATCACTGAAACCTCTAACACAATTGTATCACCCAGTCATCAATTTTTGATACAACTGATTCAACTATTCACTTAAAACACAATCAACCAACACTTAATCAAAATTCAACCAATCAACTGGAACAATTAGATCACTATAACTAGTACACATAACTGAACTCAAAACATTGCAGCAACAACCAAAACCAACTGCAACCTCAAAAATCATATGTCAGAATGTATACACTACTTCAATGAGGACAACTTGCGTGTATACACTACTTTCTGCAACCCAACCTACGTATATCTCTAAAGATACTGAATCATAAAATTTCTGAACCAAACATTGTACCAACCAAAGACATTATGAATATGTATTGTCATATTACTGAGTTCTAAACAGATAGCAACAAAGATCACCCTTCTTACTCAATCAATCAGCCAACCAGACTCAATCTCCTTATGCAATCAGTTTAACTTCAGATCTAATGAAGACATCATTGAAAAACAACAGTAAAACAACAACACTGATCAGATAGATTAGTCATTTCTGAACAACAAACCCTTCCTCTACATATGCTACTTAGAAGTGTCGAATCTGCGTATATACGTGCCTTCACCGAGGTGAACCTGCGTATAGATATGCAAATAATGACTTATAACTTCACAACTTTTTAAGACTTCAGATATACCCAGATCATAGCATTTAAAGGATAAATCATGCATTAGCATTCAGATCTAGCCTATCCATTATCAGATCATATAATGATAAGTCATTTCAGGTCTCATGATCCTGATCCAACATTGTATCCAAGGGTGCACAAGATATTTCAGATCTATATCATAACCATAGCCCTTACAACACAAAATATACTTCAGATAGAAGTATTCATGAAAACCCTTTCACTTGCACACATAGCCCTTTGATCTTCACCTCCTTATATACTTAGAGCCATTGTCAATACCATGCACCAAAACAACACTTAGAACTTATGGTATTCTTAGACGGGGTCAAGTAACCGTTATTCCACTCAATATTGTGGGCTAATACCATGGTATGGACCCTTGGTATTCTTTAACCTAATTTTCCATCCCATACACGCTTTTCCTTCTATGAAACTGTGTGCATACGTATACGCTCCTTTTATTCTGTGTACCCGCCTGTATACGCTACTTGGACTAGGTTAAACATCGTATACAACTTAAAACATTCTCTTTCCTCAATTTCTTGATTCTGATTTGTAATTCTTTGTCCCATCATCCTGTTCTTCTGTGCCATTACTTTGTTACCTTTGAATTAACCTGTTACAATGTGAGTTTCCATCATACATCACTTTTGAACTGATTCCTTTGAACTGCCTTGCATTTTGTCACATCTGTAAACACAATTGTCATGCATTCTGTCACATCTTGTTTATACCTTTATCAAGTAGTCCATTCATCAAATAGGTTGTCATCAAGGACAACTCATCAGGTAGGTTGCTATCAAGGACAACACTAATAATCTCCCTGTATCAAAATTCTAATTCTGAGCTATAAACCTTTGACCACCATTCTGTCACCTCTGATCTAACATGTAGATTCATCTTTGGTCCATCATATACGTGTTCTGTTACAAGAGAGTTGCCATCAAGGACAACACATGCATCATAATGCCAACACTAAGGCACTTTTAGTAGCTCCAAAATTCCAATCTACCCTATCATCTTGGACTTGAAACACTCCTATGGAGATTTTCTTTCTATGTTTGTTCTAACTGCTTTTTGTTTCATCTCGAAGAATGTCTTTGCAAGAAACACAAGGGTTTCTCTCTGGTCTCCCGACTACATTTATGACTTCGTTAATCTTTTCTAACAAGGAATCTAATAGATATAACATTGCTTGCAGAACATGCTGAGAAATCAAAACACCATGTCTGCATTGAAGAATCCAAAGTCATCGCTAAAATGGATCATTTCCACCACAGGAAACTTAAGGAAGCAATTGAGATTGAGAGGCATGCTAGAAACCTTAACAGGGATGATGGCTAGAAATTAAGTAAACGCTGGATTCTAGCTCTCTCTTCATAACTCCTCCTCCCTTTCCTCACCTTTTTCTTTTTATTCTTCTTGTTTTATCCTTGGTTTCCTTTTTTATTTTCTTTATCTTCAGATGTTTAGCCATGCTAAATTTATTTGCTTTCATCTTTTTTGTATAGTAAACCCTTATTGTTATATTTGCTTTCCTCCTATTCAAGGAGGATAAGCTATCCTCTATCTTATAATGGTCACATCAATTGCACTATAATGATAATTAGGCTTATTAGAGGTATTGATAATATTAATGAAAGATTACTAAAATATAACGAAATAAAAGGTTTTATTTTGAATCATTCCTAACATAAAGTTTTCAACCAAATATATATTGAATAAGTCACCCCTAACTAATAATATTATAATTAATTATTTTAAATAATATTATTATAGAAATTGATAATTAATTTATAATATTGAGATTAATATATTCAATTACATAACAACTAATTTTCAACCATATTTATATTGAATAGGTCAACTCCTATCAAATAATATTATTTTATTTATTTATTTTAAATTGATTTTTATAATATTATTATATAAATTGATAATTAATTTATTATATCGAAATAACTGCTAGTTTTCAATCAAATGTATATTGAATAGGTCAACTCTAAACAAATAATATTATATAAATGAATTATTCTTAGATACCATTATTATATAAATTGATAAATAATTTATAATATTGACATAAAATATTTAATTATTACATAACAACTAGTTTCTAACTAAATATTAAATAATTTAACAAACATCTCTTTATCAAGTATTCTTAAATAATTTTTTCTTTCCTCAGTAATGGTTTCACCAACGTCTAATTTTAAACGGCTAACTCTGAACAATGATGCATCCCTGCTATTTATTCTCTCAGATCGATTGATTTCTCACATTGTCTCGAGGATAAACCATATTAGTTGGTTCGAAACATCAACCCAATCCTGCGAATGTGATTAATCCGAAACATTGATTTCTACATTATGGATCACAAAAGTCTGAGATCTAACATTGCTTCAATATTTTGCAAAGATGTTCTCAAGGCTATGGTGTCCCTAAGAACGAGAGACATAATGTCAATTTTATTTGTCATATCTTTTATTTCTTTCCTCTGTGACTCTGCATCTTCAGTGTTTGATATTACATTATGTCAATCATTTATTTTTCATCTGGTCAATGAAGCTTGTAATATGGGGAAATCTAACACCGTACGCTCATCATATACTAATTCTCGAAATGTTGAAGATCTTATTAGAAGATATTATCTTTATGTCTTCAAGTCTTCAGAAAATTGTCTAAAAGGGACAATAGGGAGATACATACTAGGAAGAATATTCTTCTCCACTGGAAAATTTCTTGATGTGACCCGTGCCTTCTCTTGGTAAGGATAGCATGACCAAATGATACAAAGGAGGAGATGAAGTTGATACGCATGGACAAACTCGAACTTTGTCAGATCTATCCTTCTAGTAACCTTACAACAATAGTTTATTCTTTACTCTGAATCTTCACCCTGTAACTTCAAATACCTCTCTATCTTTTTTAAAGCTCTATCTAGCTCCATGGCTTGCATTATGTTCCATATATAATTCTACAGGAGAATATTTTTTGCTAGCTCCTTTATGGAACTTCTTAAAATTTTGCGAAGGATGTGGGGATGCCGCATATCTCAATAATTCATCTTTCTCCTTGGAGTAAGGGTTGCACCTTCTTCTTTCTTAGCAATGACACAGTTTGCTAACAACTAGAGAGAAAAACTTATTTCTTCAATAGACTGAAATCCTAGGTTGATGATTGGATGGTCAAGCATGGCTAAAATAATTTTATTGGTCCCATTTATTCCTAAGGAGTAGAGTTCCTTAAAACGAGAAGAAGAAGATGCTATTGGAATTGGGGTATCATATTATGGCTCACTTTTTATAGTTAGTGCTTAGAGACATTTTTCTTTTATTTGTGGTTGCAAAGGGTGTGGCCACTTCTTCATAACAAATACTCCTTTTTATTATCTCCTCTAAGGCACTTTTAGTGGCTCCAAAATCCCAATCTAGCCTATCATCTTGGACTTCAAACACTCCTATGGAGTTCTTTCTATGTTTGTTCTAACTGCTTTTTGTTTCACCTCAGAGAATGTTTTTTTGAGAAACACAGGGCTTTTTCTTTGGCCTCCTGATTGTATTTTTGACTTCATCCATCTTTTCTAACAAGGAATCCAACATATCTAACCTTGCTTCGACCTTTTATAAAGATGTTCTCAAGGATGTGGTGTTCGTAAGAACATGAGATATAATGTCAATTTTATCTATCATGTTTTTAATTTCTTTTTTCTATTATGCCTATCATCTATGTTTTGTCTTATTAGAGAAGCTTGTAAGTTGGAGAAATTTAACAACTTACACCCATCTAATACTGATTATCCAAGTGTTGAAGATCTTACTGGAAGATATTCTCTTTTTGTCTTCAAGTGTTTAGAAAAATATCTGAAAGAGACAATAGGGAGATTAATACTAGGAATAAAAGATTCTACTACACGTCAGAATTACTTGATGTGAGTTAGGCCTTCTCTTGGTAAGGGTATCATTGCCCAACTGATACATAGGAGGAGAGAAAGTTGTTATAGACCTTCGTCCCTAGAGGTTCTTGAGCTTTTCTTAACATGTGGGACAATTGCTATAGATCCCTTTGTGGGGTTCATTTGTTGTATCTGTTCTAGAGGAAGTTTAACAAGATATGCAAGAGTTCATCCGGTTTGTAGGAGGGCACAACTCAAGAATATTTAGAGATTGAGTTATTTCTATTGAGGATAAAGGTATCGATTTATAAAGTTTGTTTACATGAGTACACATTTGGATTTTTAGGTTTGAGTACTGAACTTCCCATACTAGTTATACTAATCTACTAGTTATGAAACCATAAAGAAATTCTAGGAAAGCAAATGAACGACAAGAAATCATTATATTCATGCAAAGTGCTTACAAGATTACAAAAGCTTGGAGACCTAACCAAAGTGTGGCTATGATACCATCCCCACGCCAAGACACATGGACTTCGACAAATCTATCCTTCCAAGGACTTTACAACAATACCTTATTAATCAGGCAAGTTGGTTACAGTTGTTGAGTACTAAATGGACCCGAACTAAAACCAAAAAATAAATTAATACTTTTACACGCGTCGTTCTAAAGTCCAGTGCAGCTCCCTTACCTAAATGAACCAGAACAAAAAAACATAAAATAATACTTTTACATACCACATAAGTCAAGATGGGGGACCACTCCCTGGTGGACGCATTATGGACCAGAAATGCTCATGGCGGGCCACTCCCTCGTGGAGGCATTACTCGTGGAGGCATTAGGCCCACTGCCTCGTGTACGCATCCAAACCCATGGACCAGAAATACTCATCGGGGGCCACTACCTGGCGGAGGCATTCAGATCAATTTGAGGAAGAGATACCCTAATCTTGCTAGTGGTTTGCGGTTGGAAGATAAAACCTGGAACGCGTTGGAAGACCTTGGGCTCTCTCTCTCTTTTGTACCAAGTTTTGGACTAGAGAAACCCTAATCTGAGTAATGCGTTGGCGGTGGGATGATAAAATCTCTAACGCGTTGGAAGACCTTGGGCTATCTCTCTCTTCTGGTGAAGAGAATGGCGTGCTGCGCGGGTGATGGGGCTTGGACTGCAGCGAATGTTTTCACAGGCCATTTGAAAAGGGTTGTTCTAGAGGTAAAACTGGTCATTTCTTTTTACCCTATCTTTCAGCAATGTGGAAGTTGAAGTTGAGCGTCTGAAAAATCTCGTGAATGATAGAAATGTTGAGCTCGCTAACTCTAAAAGTGTACTGAAGGCTTGGCTATGAGTAGGCGAGGCCATAGAAAGTTCAAGATCTATTCCTAGTTATTATTCAAGGGATAAGCGTTTTTTCTTCTTCTTCTGGAGTGTCATTGAATGACAGAGGTTCTAAAATCGTTTTGACTACTGAGATTAAAGAAGTGTGTACAAGTATGGAAGCTGATGAGATAACAAGATCTAAGATTAAAGAAGTGTGTACAAGTATGGAAGCTGATGAGGTAACAAGTGTGGAGCCGCCATCGGTAGGGGAGGGTTGGCAGCTGTATTATTACCGAGCGTTTCCAAATGACAGTTTTCCAGCTGAAAAAGGAAACTCTGCCAGTAAAATCGAAAGAGAGTGCAAGGGTTTGGCACTTATTATAAATCCAGAAAGTGCCCCATTGAGAATCTATACTTATCAAGATGAGTGGGAGCATGCTTTACATCAGATACACAACATAGATGACATGTTTTATGGTCCGCAGAATGAAATTGTGGAAAAACTGTTGCAAAGTTTTAAATGGAGTTGCAATGGTATGCAATATTATTTTGCAGCTTTTCCAGAAGACAGAGTAATCTATTGTGAAAAGGTTATAAATATCTAGATTGCAGATGGTCTGGTTATGTATATTTTGCATTTTCTCATAAAAAGTCATAGACATCTTGATCTCGATCGCACTAAGACTGGCATAGCTTTTCTGCCGCCTTGTATGGGAGATCTGAAACATCTTGCCTCCATGCAATTAGAATATCCGTCCAGCTATGAATTACTTTGGGTTGCTGAGAGGATAAGTGAACTCAAACGTTTGAGGGTCCTCCAAATAAGCAAATGTTACAGCTTAAGCCATCTTCCGCGTGGGATCTTGGAATTGGTTTCACTGGAAAGAGCACCAAGATTAAAAGAGCTGCAAAGTTTGAGCCGTCTCAACTTTTTTAAAGCCCAAATAAAATCGCCGGTTAAGGAAAAGAGAGGTTATGACAAATTGGTCAAAATGAAAAATCTGTCCAAATAAAATCGCGGATTAAGGAGGAGGTTATGGCAAATTGGTCAAAGAGGGGTTATGGGAAATTGGTCAAAATGAGAAATTTGTGGCTAGATTTTGTGTAAGACAATTAACAAAATATGCAAGCGATGAAAGATCTGGAATATGAGTTATGGGAAATTGGTCAAAGATGAGAAATCTGTGGCTGACTTTTTGTGTATGAGAATTATGATTACTTTCAGCAGGATATGCAAATGATGAAAAATCTGGAATATCTGTGCGTTTCACAGTGCGCTGTGGAACGACTGCTTAGCTGGATTAGTGAATTCAGAAAGCTTGCATATTTTGATATTCGGATCTATAAGCATTTGAAAGAATTCCTCGTGGAGTTGCCATGTGTGGAAATTGAAATGCTAGGGAGCAGCAGAAATTGAAATGCTACAGGATTTGTTAGTAAAGATAAATGTTTCTTCTTATTCATATGTAACCAGAGGAAGAACAGGTAAGCCAATGATTTGTTTGGCAGTTGGCTTATCTTGGTAGATTATACAAAATATTTTCGCTAAATTAATGAATAAAAGGGTAATTGATTTAGTGCATTTTGTGTTACAAGATACAAATGGTATTTAAATTTTGTATAAATGTTAATAGCTTGTCTTCAACAATCTGTTTTCTGTTTTATCGTATTGATAGTTTGCGTTTATGCTTTAAACATAAATCATTCGTGTATTGATAGTTTGCTTTTATGCTTTAAACATAAATCATTAGTGTTTTAATCATTGTCTTTTGACCAGTGGAGTTATCAAAACAGATTATTATTGGCGATGAGTTCCAAATTCTAAATTCCATGGCGCTATAAATGCTTTTGTTTACCAATTTTAAATTCCATGGCGCTATAAATGCTTTTGAGTATAGGAAAAAGTTTAAGCCGTAAGGTCTTTGCACATGTATTTCAAGACATCGTTATTCAGTTTCAACTGAAAGGTATTTGCACATGTATTTCAAGAGATCCTTATTGAGTTGATGAACTTATTTTACAATTCAAGGCAATGTACTTTATATAGCAATCAAAATACCAAATAATGAAAAAATATACATTGTTTATAGAGAAAACCAATACAAATTTATTAGGATTTATCATGGGATGAGATGGATGCAATTTTTTTCAAATTTTACACTCTAAAAAAATGCAAAATCATTTTATTTTATCCATGTTGAAAATGGATAAACACATCATTAGTTGTTTTATTGATTTTATATATAGTAGCATAAATGTATTTGGTAATTGATAATGGATCTGGTTTATTGACTGTTGAATAAATGAAAATATTTGAAATGAAGACAATGTATAATTGGCAGTAGGTTTATTATATGGTAATATTATGGCATATTTGATTAGTTGTTTTTATTGATTTCATATATATATATATATGAGCACAAATGTATTTGATAATTGATGATGATTCTAGAAAAATCATTGGTTTTATAAATCATTCATTTTAAATTGTATTAATATGATGTTATTTGTTATTTGATAATTTGTATGATAATTTAATAATTATATCATGCACATGTGAATAAGTAAGATGTAATTTGTATAGTAATTTGATAATTGTATTATGTAGTATTATGGATCTATACTGATTTATGGATTATTGGATAAATAAAAATATTTAAAACTAAGACAATGTGTAATTAGCAGTAGATTTATTACAAATACGATGGCATGTTTGATTAGTTGTTTTATTGAAAATTGTAATTCGCAGTGGATTTGAGTTTATCTGTATATTGTAATGGTTAATTGTTGATTAATTGCTCAGGGAACGAAGCAACCTATCAATACCCGTAGTCTATAGTCATTTAGAAAGGGAAACAATCCCAAAATTCGTAGTCTATAGTCATTTAGAAAGGGGAAAACCCCCCAAAATTCTAGCTATGAGGAGTTTTAGGGCAGCTGGGTAAACCCGAAGTTGGGGTTTTTGAGTAAGATTTATATGATCATTTACAAAGATGAAACCTAAAAAGAAAACTATAAAAAGAGTAGGATTGAATTCATTTTGGGCTCATGTATGGATCAATTTATCTCTGTTTTTTCTTGAGCCAAAGGCTATGAAAATTTTAAGACCCTTTTCCCTATCAATTTCAGTGATGAAAGATTTTACCCTAATTGATAAAACTCTCTTTCTTTTTTTATTTTCCCTGATTGGGCACAGGATTTCTCTCTGGACAACAAGTTCTGTGCTATTGGTCTTGGTACAGGGATACTATAGAAATTTTGTTGTCTTGGTCTTGGTCTTGGTACAGGAATACTTTCGAGGCAGCGAGGTTTCTATTGGTATTAATTTCCTTACAGGAAATGCAACAAGTTCCTGTTCATATATAGGCGCATTATCTGGATAGCAAAAGTGGGAAGGCATGAGAGGTCTTGATTTCTTGTTCGGGTATGTAAGGTATGCGAGTCTCTTTGCTCTGATACAAGTATCATCTGGAAGAAGGGCATGTTCCAGGGTAGTGCCCTATCTGAAAAGAAGCGTAGCACCTGTGTAGAACTGTCTCTGCATCATCCAACGCAGTTCGCATACTGAAGTCGAAGCATTCTATGTTCGATTTTAGCTCGAATAGTTAGCGTATGACATACGAGCCAAAGATGACTCGAGTATACACAAAAACAGTGACGAGGCAGATTTTTGAATTTGGTCTTACAGACCGAAGTTCTCAAAACAAGCGCGGGTCTCTGTAAAAACGTCGGAATAGATGATAGTCAGTTTTGAGTCAAATTCAGGATGTCAGATAGGTTTCTATCTGTGTAGTTGACTGTAGATAGACGAGATTTCATATAATTTGGGTATTATTATAATTTATATTATTGAATTTCTGCAAAGTATTGTGAGAGCGAATCTGGAATTCGCTGGACTGTTGAATTATGCTGGTTTTGTTGAATTTCCGAATTTGGATTGGGGCCCACTACCATTTCACTAGATGATTGAAATTGGTTATGTTTAATTGATGGATGATTAAATAGCATTGATTGGTTTACAGAACAACATTAGGGATTTTATTGGGATTAATTATTGCTGACGAAAAAGGGGAAAATTTCGATAGAAGCCCTAATTGCTTAGAAATCCTAGAAAAATTGCCCAAGAAAATTACAGTGATATCAGAGCAGAAATCCTGCTAGTTTGGATGGTATTTGAAAATGGAACCACCACAAGCAAATTTTTGGGAAAAGTATGCAGAGACTTGCAAGAGGTGTAAAAGAGCAGCAAGCAGAAAATATCAGAAGATTAGAAGAATTCAACAAAATGTTGCAGCCTTTTAGGAAAAAATGAAATGGAATGACTTCTGGAATAATGACTAGAAAAACAACTCAAGTTATACTGATCATAAAACCAAGCTTGAAAATCAAAGTACAAGAAAAACTGAAGCAAAGGCAAAAGCATAGTCATGGTTATAAAAGAAGCAGACCAATGTACGAGGACCAGAAAGCTAAGCAATCCTGTGATGAAAACACCAACCAAACCTCTAGTTCCTCATGTCAGTTTAACTTGAGCCAATCTCAAACAAGAATTGGAAATAAGGGATTTAGTTTTCATTTGGATGATAAGGGTGGAGTTATAGATGATCGACTATCTTGCAGTGAAAAATATTTAATGCGGTTTGAGAATGGTAACATCCTTGAAGATGTCAATGTTAAAAAATGTGGCAGCAATTCAAAAAGTACCGAGGTTAACTTGCTGGGAATAAGTTATGTAGCTAGCGGTACAGTTGATTCAGATACTCCAATAGAACATGTCCGTGTAGTGATGTCACAAATGTTAGCAGTTATGAAGAAGCAAATCAATGCACAGAGGAAGCGGTAGTGAGGACAAATGAGTGTCAACTGAACTTTTCAGTTGTCGAGGGGCCAATCAAATCTCTTAATAGAACTGAGTTCCTCAATAATCAAAGTATGGACAGTCTTCCTCTCATTGAGACAACAGACTTTGTTGGCTCGAGTGGGCTCAAAAATGACAATACCCTGAATGTCGAGTTAGATACCGGATTCTCATTTATCAATATTGAAGATCCGTATTGAAGATGGTTCACTTTCTTGCAGTCACGCATCCGACTGCAGTGAGATCCTAAATGTTGATAACCTGTAAGTTTTTGTTGAACATGTCACATTCTTGCAGTCGGACTTTCCGCCCCAGCCAGATTGTAACCGTTGATACTCTGGAAGACTTCGTTTTTGAGGCTAAGAAAGGGAAGAAAAATATGATGAAAGCTATGAAATTAATTCGCTCCTTGAAGGCAAAAGAGGCTGCAACTCAACGTGCCAAGGAAGAGGCAGTAAAAGATGGTGTGAAGACTGCAAATCTGCCATGTATGATACCAAACTTTTCAAATCTACCTATATCTACTGCTTTTTTCGCAACCAAGTCACCTACTCTTCCACCACCATCCTCTACTCTGCTAGTTTATGTCGAGCAACCTAAAGTAACGAAGCTTCTATCCACATTCTGCCTGATAAAGGCTCGTAGGTTGATTGTCAGTGATAGTGTATAGTTAATCCACCAGAGGGCCACCGTGTGATAGATTATGGAACATCTTTATCCTCTTCTGGGGAAGGTCAGCTGCATGCACAGGTGGACAATCTCACAATGCTTCAGATCTTGATCAAGTGCACAATGATCCAAATGTGCAAAATTACAATGATCTAGCTAGCAGAGCTTTTCTCTCTTCAACATCTCATCATTATAATGAACAATGGCCTCAAGCTGTTGTTTATCAACAGACTTTGCCTCATGAGGAGGTGTCTCATCTCGAGAAGCAATTTTCTCGTCAGCAGACCATTCCCAAAATTAAACTCCAGATTTGGATGAACAGGGAATGCATCAACAAGCATTGCCTCATGTACTCTCAGATCCTGTGCTACAAACACGTGTCATGAATTCAAGCCATCCTATGTCTGAAGGAATTCCTTTTTCTCAAGGTCTAATATTCCTATCTGCAACAAGTGATAGTACTGAGGACAACATATCCTTTATTAGGCATCGCTTCAGTAATAAGAGAATTATGGGAGCCCCTACAGAAACACAACGGGACAAATTGCTCTACCATTATGTTCACAGTGTGACCACTGATTCTGACAATGATAATATTAACCTTGTATTAAAGGACATTACTGGACAAACTTCAGGGCTCATGCCTAGGGACATTTGAGCCATAATTGTTGATGTCGGAGTGTGCCTGGTTTCGAGAATCATGGAAAAAGATAAGAAAAACGAACTGGACGAAAATACCCAAGGCCTTGATATAAGGACTAATGTTTGGATTTACAGAAATGAGGATTCAAACACGAAGGTACATTCATTGTGTAAGGAAGACTTGGAAAAAGCATTAGACCGAAAGACAGCTAAGACAATATTTGTGAATGTTGTGATGGGATTCTTGCGACCTTTCTGGCAGGGTACAAGCAAAATGGATGAGGTCACCAATAAAAAAGGCAGGGTACAAGCAAAATGGATGAGGTCACCAATAAAAATCGTTCTGCTCAAAAATTCCTTTGAGGTGGTGATACTCTTCAGACTTACTCTTTAGACTTTCAAAAGTCTTCATCCAGCCCTCTATGAAGTTGCATTAAAGAATATCAAGTACTATTTATTTACAGGCGGTGGCACTGCTTTGAAAGATATTGGAGGGAAACAAAGGGGGCAGCGACAGAACTTGTCATTGCTTGAGGACCAGCAATGTCGGGAAGGGGGATTAGGATTGTAATGTTTCAGAAAAATTAATTGCTCAGGGCACAAAGTAGCATATCAATCCTCGTAGTTATAGTCATTCATAAAGGGAAAAACCCCAAAATTCTCACTATGGTGCTAGTTTTGGGGTAAGGGGGCAAAAAAAAACCAAATTTGGAGTTTTGGGTAAGGTTTACTCAATCATTTAAGAAGATGAAACCCCTCAAGAAAATCTTTAAATAGAAGAAGATTGAATTCATTTTAGGCATCATGTGTGGATCAATTTATCTTTATTTTTTCTTGAGCCTAAGATTTTGAGGGTTTTTATCCCTATCAATTTCGGTGGTGAAAGATTCCATTCTAATCGATAAACTCTCTTTCCTTTTTCTATTTTTCTTCTCTGTTTGGGGACAGGGTTTCTCTCTGGACAACGAGTTCTGTAGTATTGGTCTTGGTACAAGGATACTTGGGAAATTTTGTTGGTCTTGGTATAAGAATACCTTTGAGGCAACGAAGGATACTTGGGAAATTTTGTTGGTCTTGGTACAAGAATACCTTTGAGGCAACGAAGGATCTATTGGTATCAATTTCCTTACAAGAGCAACTGATTGGAAGGTATATCATCTTGGCAACAAGTTCATGTTCTACAGGCACATTATATGGATAGCGAAGATGGGAAGGCAAGCGAGATCTTGATTTCTTGTTCGGGTATGTAAGGTATGCGAGTCTCTTTGCTTTGATAACAAATATCATCTCGAAGGAAGGCAAGTTTTGGTCTAGTGCCCTCTCTGAAAATAAGTGTAGCACCTGTGTTGGACTATTGACGCTGTTTCAAAGGAGTATACAAAGGTGTGAAGTATATCGAAGACTATTTTGAAAGGAAGCGAAGCACCTGTGCTGAACTACTGACGCAGGTTCAGGCATTCCGAAATCTGTTTGGCATTGAAACGCACAGCTGGAAAACGAGTCAACACAACAAACTGTCTGTGCATCATCCAACGCAGTTCACATATTGAAGTCGAAGCATTCTTTGATGGATTGCAACTCGAATAGTTATCAGGTGACAGACGGGCCAAAGGTGTCTCGAGTATCCACAATCCACAAAAACAGAGACGACGCAGATTTCTTGAACTTGTTCCTACAGACTGACGTTCTCAAAACAAGCGGGGTCTTTGTATTCTGAATATTTGTGGAGCTATAGCACGCCATTAATGCATTGGGGCAGTATAGGTTAAATGCAATGGCGAGCATATCCTGTCCTGGATTTTGTACTTGTTAAATGCAATGGCTAGTATATATTGCCCCAATGCATTAATAGAACTATAACTCTACAAATATTGATAGTAATATGAATAATCATTTTTGAATTATTCAGGATGTCAATATAAATATTTACTTGATATATTTTTATCTAAATAGTTGACTGTAGATAGACAAGATTTCATATAATTTGGGTATTATATATATATAATTTATACGATTGAAGTTCTGCAAAGTATTGTGAAAGTAAATCTGGAATTCTTTGTACTGTTGAATTTTAAAATGGCATAGTTATTGAGATGGGAATTGTTTGAACAGTCAAAAGTGGTCAGAATATGGCCAAAAAAGTTTCGAAAAATCTCGCAGTAGCAGTTTTTGAATCATGTTTTTGATGGTGGAAATGGATTCAGCGTCATCAAAAACCTCTCGGGCACCCAAAATTTTGAAGTTTGACCTCTGTAACCTAGATTTACAAAAATCCCTATTAGATTTTATTAAAATCTTACTGGAATTTCCATGATTTTCAGGGCAGTTTTGCAAGCTAATTAGACTTCTAATTTGGATTCTGGCCACTACCATTGCACTGGATTATAAATTAGTTGTATTTAATTAATGGATGATTGAATAACATTGATTGCACTGGATTATAAATTAGTTGTATTTAATTAATGGATGATTAAATAACATTGATTGGTTTACAAAACAACATTAGGAATTTTATTAGTATTAATTATCGTTGAAAAAAAAAAGAAAATCTTGATAAAAGCCCTAATTGCTTAAGAACACTAGAAAAATTCCTGAAGCGCATTACATGGTAAAACTTGAAAGTGAAATTGAAAGCGGCTACTCTTGTAGGTAAGTTTTATCTAATCATGTTTTTTAAAGTGGTTATACTTATGTTCTCTTAAAAAATTCAAAAGTTTCATCAATTTTTTTATTACAAAGTTTGAGTGTTTAAGTTTTTTTAAATATGTAATTTTAATTTATTTGGACATTCACACTCACATCAATTTACTCTTACTTCCTTCACTTACCCTATATATTTATGTGTTTTAGATGGTAAAACTTTGAAGTGAAACTCAATGGTATTGGTTATGGTATTTACTTCCCTATATAATTTGTGTCTTTTAGATGGTAAAACTTTAAAGTGAAACTCAATGGTATTGGTTATGGTTGAAGGTAAATTTTATTTAATCATGTTTATGTAAAGTTGTTATGATTATTTCTTCCTTGAAAATTAAAGGAATTGTCTTAAATAAAATTTCATCAAATCAAATATTTTAATGGTCCCCCATGCAGGATTGTGATATTAAAATTCAAGCTCATGTGATCTATACCTTGAATATTCTAAATACTTTGGAAGAAATCACATTTAGAAAAGTTACTTTTGGAAGAAATCACATTTAGAAAAGTTTGGTGGACGCTTTTGGAACCAACCAATGTGGTTTCCCTAGTTTCTTAAAAACCCTAGAAAAATTGCCCAAAAAACCCTAAAAAATTTGCCAAAAAACATTACATGGTAAAACTAGAAAGTGAAATTGAAAATGGATACTGTTGTATGTAAATTTTATCTAATCATATTTCTATAAAGTTGTTATAATGATGTTATCTCTAAAAAAATCAGAAGTTTCATGAAATTTTTTATTACAAAGTTTCAGTGTTTTAGATTTTCTTAAACATGTAATTTTTAATTTATTTGGGCATTTGCACTCAAATCAATTTACTCTTACTTCCCTCACTTCCCCTATATAATTTATGTCCTTTAGATAGTAAAACTTTAAAGTGAAACTCAATGATATTGGTTATGGTTGAAGGTAGGTTTTTAGTTATGTTTCTATAAAGTTGTTATAATTTTGTCTCTAAAAAAATTAGAAGTTTTATCGAATTTTTTATTACAAAGTTTGAGTGTTTAAGATTTTCTTAAACATGTAATTTTTAATTTATTTGGGCGTTTACACTTTACTCTCACTTCCCATATATAATTTGTCTTTTAGATGGTAAAACTTGAAAGTGAAACTCAATGGTATTGGTTATGGTTGAATGTAGGTTTTATTTAATCATGTTTATGTAAAGTTGTTATGTTTTTTTTTTTTTTTTTTGGAAAATCAAAGGAATTGTCTTAAATCGAATTTCATTCATGAACCACATTGGTTGGTTCAAAAATTGAACAAACTTTTCTAAATGTGATTTCTTCCGAAAGCATTTCCAAAAATCAAATATTTGTTATAAAATTTGAGCGTTTAAGATTTTATTAAATATGTAATTTTTAGTTTATGTAATCATTTTTAGTCAATTATCTTGACTTTCAATTAGTTTTGAAAATTTTAAACAGATTTTCTAAAGTTTTATAAAGTTTTGAGAAAACACAAATATTAAATTAAATATTTTGCAAATTAAAAATAAATTTTGAAATTTTTTAAATTTGAATTTCTATTTTCTTATTAGAAATGATTAATTTTATAGTTTTATAAATACAATTTGTCATGAATAAAATTTATTTTAAAAATACAAAGTAAAAACATATATACTACCCAGGGTCATAAAAGTACATCTCAATATTTATAGATTTTTAATTTATATGTAGGTGTATTATTAATTGTAATGGGTTTTATTCAAATCTCCACTAAATGACTATCTATTATATGCGATCATTTCTTTTAATGTTGTTGTCATGGTTTATCATTTCTTTTGTTGTTGTTGTCATGGTTTATGCACCAGCAACAAGAGCACCACCAAATATCCATATTTTTGTTAACTATACACAAAAATCTTCGCTGAGGGTGAATGCATGAAAATGGGATGCACTATTGGGCCAAATGCCACCAGGAATTACTCATTTATCGAATTGAAGCCCTCAAAATTCATATAATCATTGTAAATTTTGATTCAAAGTAAAAAGACAAATTGTGGAGAATTATGTTGATGTTTTACTGATATTTTTTGTAAAAAAATTAGTGTCCTATAATATGCCAATTTTTTATTAATTGAAATGCTTGTCTTTGCAAATTTTTACACATCTTAAGGGGTATGTGTGTGTTCACGTAATATAATTTAGTCTAAATGGGTTACACTTTTGGGCCAAATGCCACGAGGAATTACTCATTTATCGAATTGAAGCCTTCAAAATTCATATAAGCATTGTGAATTTTGATCTAGAGTAAAAAGACAAATTGTGGAGAATTATGTTGTCCTAATGATATTTTTTGTAAAAAAAATGAGTGTCGTATAATATGCCAATTTTCTATTAAATGAAATGCTTGTCTTTGCAAATTTTTACACATTTTAAGAGGTATGTGTGTATTCAAGTAGCATAAGTTAGTCTAAAGTGTGTAATTTTTAATATATATATATATATATATATATAAAAGCATGATCTTCACAGAGAACTCTAAGTGTTTCATATTAATTTTTTTTTTAATGCAAAATTATATATTTTTTATTATTAATTTTCGAAGTTGGCAAAGTAATATTTCAATTACATTTTGCAGACAAATGTGTTTATGTAATATCATATGAATTTGAAAATGTCAAACTCATATGTTATTGGATACATGATTCCTTCATTAATCCAACATGATCAACTTTGCCACCTAAGGACAAATTTTGCAGTGCTAAAATTGTGGATATTAGGAGCTTAAAAGCTTGACCCAGACCCACCCTTTACGTGGTTAAGAAGGGGTTCGATATAAATTTTTATAAGGATCCCATAATTTAAGACTTTAGAATCAATAAAGATTTAAAATTTAATCCAACAATAATTTAACCATAAGGATCCAATAATTTAAGATTTTAGAATCAATAAGATATATAATTTAATTCATTAATAATTTAACCAAGTTGTTATGATAAAATTTTATATGGATTCCATAATTTAAGATTTTAGAATCAATAAAGATCTAAAATTTAATCCATCAATAATTTAACCAAATTGTTATGACATTATTTTACTAAAAATGAAAATTCAACTTTATTTAGGTTATGAACAACATACTTTTTAAATGTTATTATGGGGGCAATGTGTAAGCATGTCTGTCCGTGCTCAAAATATACTTTATCATATACCTTCAACTTGAATAGATCATAAATTTACCTTCCACAAATTTTTTATCACATTAAAATTCCAAATATTATTATAATTTTTGTTATTATGTAAAAACTTTGTTAAATTTAATATTAAAATATTATTATTACTTTTTTTTTTTTTAACAGGACCAGATATTGATTATATTGCAAAAAAAGAGAGTAGAAAACTCCTATTACATTCGATGGGGATTGGATTCAAGTAAAAATATGAAAATGGTAGCGGAGTCCCTATTTCTAATCTTGAGTCTAATTTTTTATGTATTCTTTTGAATGGTTTGGCGTATTTTCGTACATACTGTTCTAGAATTAAAATAAACTTGCAATACATATGAAATTAAATGATTTTTCAATACATTCGATGGGGATTGGATTCAAGTAGAAAGATGAAAATGGGAGCTCAGTCCCTATTTCTAATCTTGAATCTAATTTTCGATGTATTCCTTTGACTAGTTTGGCGTATTGCCGTACACACTGTTCCAGAATTAAAATAAACTTCCAGTACATATAAAATTAAATGATTTTTCAATACTAGTTGATTGACTGCTCCTGTTGAGAGTGTTGCTTCTTGCTTTGCTAAGTGGAGTTTTCCCCTCGCTGGTTCTAAGTGATTGATTTGATATATGCTATGGCTTCCTCAAGATGTTTGCATTTGTTTTTGAGCTCTATTATTTCGGCTTTCTGCTTATCTATGTCTCTTTGTTTATAGATGTTCTCTATTTTCATTTTCGACCTAAGATCCTTGAGTGTTTCATTGAACCTACTTATCCTGAACTTATTTGCCCTGCAAGCTGGGAAACCTTCATTTTTTGCAACTCTTTCTATAGGATTGCACTCCATTTTGATCCTCTGACTTGCTATATCTTTTGTAATTTTTCCATTCCTCTTGTATGTGCTCTTGCTGATCTTACTGTTGTTTATGATATACCTTCTGCTGAGATTCTTTTGCTCTGCTTCGCTGTCCTTAGAATAGGAATTTGACCTGTTGCAGCCTATTACCACACAATAGATACTGATGCATAGCAGTGCCTAATATGGTAATGAGAAGATGCTCTGGACTTGATTTGAAGAGATACTTTGAAGCTTATTTGAAGGGATGTCCACCGAAACTTTTCCGGATGCTGAATGGATGATGGAGAAAACACTATGAGAAGGCAAATGGATCTGAAGGGAGTGATGATGATTTTGAGAAGAGGGAGACACACTGATAAGATGCCACAAAGGAATGGATACACAGGGCAAAACGCTATGTCAATTCAAGGGAGGGATACACAGGGAGTTATTGGAAGCAATATGCTTGTTAGGGGAAATGAGAATGCACTTGTTGTTAGAGTGTTTGGAGATGGCCGAGAGAATAATAGAGAGCTCACAGAGGGACGATGGATGACACAGGTGTATGAAAATGCCTAACTGAGAGAATGCTTCACTGATGGCTTGACACAGAAAGATGAAAACATATAACTCGGAACGTTTTCTATTCACTGGAGAGTTACAGAGGCTAGCATTGAAATTACTAACCCTGTTAATGAACGCGAGGATACAAGTCCTGTTGCAGTGTTTGAATATGGTCATTTGATTGCGATTTATGAACACATATTTTTCTTGAAACTTGACACTGATATGACAGATATCGGCTCGATTCAGGCAGAGAATATTTCTATCTTCCTTGGCCTGCAGGCTTTGGATGATGTTAGATTTTATTTGGATTCGCTGATTATACTCCTGTAGGTACTAATCGAATGCATCTGCTAACAAATCTGCCTTTTGATCTTCTGGTGTACTCTCACTGTTGTTTTGATTTTCCTAATGCTTTTTTCCATTTTTTTCTCTTTCTTCATGAGGAATGTAATAGATTATGGAATGGAACTGCAATATATTTCGTTGTTTTCCTTGATGCTTCCTGCTTCTCTTTCTGTAGCCTTATTGGCAAGGTTATCAACATCTTTATTATGTTCTCTCAGGACATGTTTGAAGTTGACCCTTCCTAATCCTTTTAGATTCAATCTTATCCTCTTATATATTATGTTCATTACCGAACTATTGAGATTTTTACTATTGATCATTGCTTCAATAACAATTGCAGAGTCTCCTATTATCATAGGATCTCAGATTGTTTTTTTTTTTTTTTTTAATCCTTGAGCCTAATAGAAGACTACAGGCTTCTGCTTTGTTATTTGTGGTTTCTCCTAGGCCCCATTCGTAGGTGGCGATCTCTTTCCCATTTGGATCACTTATCGCTCCTCCTGCTCCTACTTTCCCTAGATTGTTTTTCGATGCCCCATTGAAAAAAACACTGAATCTATTTTGTTTTTTTCTCCACTCTTCAAGTTCTTTTTCACTCATCCTTAGTTTCCAATTTCTTGTTGTAGGAGCTTTCTTTGGTCCTGTTTTCCCAGTGTTTTCCAAAATAGCTTTGCCAATCCAGTGTCTCTCATCTTGCTGAAGATTGTTGTGATCCACTGTTGACATCCCTTTAGTGTTTAAAATTTCTAATGTTGGCATTATGATACAAGTGTTGTCCTTGATGGCAACTCACACAGATGACAGATCATAGTGCAATAGGTCAGTAGCAAAGAGTTGATGATCGGACTACAAAGAATGAAGAAAGAATAGTATATACGCAGATTCACTATATACCAAGTCGCGTACATATGCATGTTATACGCAGGTTCACTATGTACCAAGTCGCGTATATATGCAGGTTCGCTATATACCAAGTAGGATATACACGCAGGTTCACTATATACAAAGGCGCGTATACGCGCAGGATTGCTGATCAAAAGTCACGTATGCGTATGCACACATTTTCATGCACGGAAAAGCGCGTACATGTGGGAAAGCTTATTTTTGGATCCATGGTATTTAGACCTATGGTTTTGGTCCGTGGTATTGCGTCTGAAGTGTTGAACCCAGGTATTGGGTCCCTAGTATTGGTTCTAAATGGTTTGGACCATGGTATTGAGTAAGGCCTAAGACTATAAAATGAGAAGAAGATCATTAGGCAAAGGTAATTTTTGAGAAGTGATGAATATCTGATAAAGTGTGAGATCTAGTGTGTTGGTTATGGGTTTGTGATGCTGTGATTGATCTGAACCAAGGATGCACCCATGTGAATGTTGATGAACGATGGATCGAGATCTTAAGGCTTGGAATGTTTTATCATTATATGGTTTGATTATGGATAGACTAGATCTAAATTATTGACACATGTTTTATTGTATGAATGTTATGATCTAGGTATGATTGATATCTAGAACAGTTGCAAAGTTATGAGTAAATATTTGTAGATCTGTACGCGGGTTGGCTTTGGTGAAAGCGCATATGTAAGCCTGTTTGATTCATCATAGTAGCGTATACATTATGAGACAATTTGAAGTTGCAGTTCGATCTGGTTATTATTGCAGAGTTCTGTTCTCTGTTATGTGTTCTGGTGATTGTGTTCTTGACAGGGTTTCAGTATTGGGTGATTCAGAGATTGATGATGCAGGTGTAATTGATGGGTGTTTTGCAGTGGTGATTGATTTTGTGCTTCAATGTTGTTGATGGGTCCAGTATGAAAATTGGATGAAACGTGGCCTTTCAGATTATGGTGTTGTGCTTCAGGATTATCCAGTCTGAAAATTTATGAAACGTGGTACCTGGAGGAAGAAAGAGAAGGTTGTAGCCTTTTGTAGGTCGGCACCTACATACCAGTGAATGGATCAGCTAGTACAAGAGCTAAGGGGGTTGTAGCTCCCTTCCAGGAGAGTCTGGAGAATGAGAGAAGGTTGTATCCTTCTGCAGGTTGAAGCCTGCGTACTGGTATAAGACTGCACTATTACAGAATCATTGTAAAAGGAAGTTTCTTATTAAAAAGAAGATTGAGACGACTTGCAACAGGTGGTTTTCACCCACATTGGGTTTCCACCTTACATCATGGTGTTCATGTGTGCTTCTTATGCGTGATGATCTGTTCTATTTTACTGCTCCTGTTTACTATTCATATGGTTAATAATGTTCTGATGCACCCATTAAGGATCAACTAACTGAATCATAATTTTATTGGATATACGCTTGTTGCATTACACACAATTGCGTATACACGCAGTTTGCCTTAACTGAAGTAGCGTATATGAATCTTAATATGGAAATGAAAAAGTTTTATTGATTTAATAATACTGATTCACCCCCCCTCTCAGTGTTATTTTCAACAATTGGTATCAGAGCAGTCTCTTGAAGGAGATCCGTAGATCAATGGGAAAGAAGCTTAAGAAGAAAGCGCCTAAGAAGAATAAGACATCTCAGAAGAGCTCTAACAGTGGGAGAATTGATTGGGGAATATGTGGAAGAAGCACTTTAGATTCAGAGTGAAGATGAACAAACAAAAGAACTAGAAGGTATGAATGTGTTATACTCTGGTGATACATTTATCCACCCTTTTGAAGATGATGAAAGTGATAGCGAAACCACTGAATTTTCTCTTATGGGTGAGCAATAAAGATATCAAATAGGGGCATAATTTAGAAGGCTTACAGACAACATTAGAGATCAACAAGATCTATTGAACAAAAGGGAATGTGCCTTCAAAGAAGAAGCTACCAAACTAAAAGCTCAACTAGAGGAAGGAAACAAGGTAAGGAAGTTATTCAAGGACAAGGAAGATCAATGTCAAAAGTTGCAGGATGAAGTGACATCATTAAAAAATGAAGTCAATGAAAGGAGCACAACAATCAAGAAACTCAGAGATAGATCCAGTTACTATGAAAGTCTTGAAGCTATGATCCTCTCGCTAAAAGAAGATCTTGAAGAATAAAAAAGGCAGAATAAAGAACTACTCCAAGCTCTTGAAAAGCAAGAAAACAAAGTTCTTGAACTAGGACATCAGTTGGAAGAAGGAAGAAAAGTTGAAGAAAACATGAAGAAGCAGTATCATGAAAAGGAGGAGCAACATCAGGTTGAGGTAAATATTCTTAAAGATAACTTAGAAGAAAAGGATAAGCTCTTACGATTTCAAGATAGTACTAAGATCTTGGATGATATTTTTAGTAGTCGAAGGTCTCCTGCTATCAAAACGGGTCTTGGTTTTCATGAATCTGTTGAAGGAGAATCTAGTTCACAAAGTAAGACAATGGACTCTAATGTAAAATCTGAAATGCTCAACAAGGAGATGAGATGTCAATCCCATCAACAACCAAGGAAATAAATTCTTCAAAGAAAATCTTTTATTCCTAACTATGGAAATAATAGTCGGTCAATTCCTCAAATGAATAATGTTGAATGTTATGTATGTCATAATCTTGGACATGTTGCAGCCAGATGCAGAAGAAGAATGGTTCAAGACTATCACTCAGAAAGATCATCACGTTCCAGGTACTTTAAGGGATATTGCTTTGCTTGCAATATGTTTGGTCACAGAGCTATTGATTGCTATAGAAGGAATATGAAACATGTAAGATGTTATGCATGTAACAAGCTTGGACATACAACAAAGGAATGCAGGAACAAAGTACGAGCACCATACCAAAAGGAGAAAACATCATCACACTTGAAGATATGGAAGAAGAAGGAAGTACAGTCAGAAAGATGTGGCACAACACAATATACAGACATAACAGACTCAGAGGGACCTGAAAGTGCAAAAATTCAGTGTCCTAAATCTCATACGCAAGTTTCATAAAGGGAAGTCGCGTATATATGCGAGTTGGTTACTGCACAGTCGCGTATATGTTAGTTTGAGGAAAAGCAGTGGGACAGGCTCAGGAAAAGGGGTCTGATATGATTCAGTCCATTATTTGCTCTGTTTCATAATGGTTACAATCTGTTGATGTTGTGTGGAAATGTCTTGATACTTGTAAGATGTTTAGGAATGATTTGATCTTAACTTGTGGATGATGATACTTCTTGCTGATATATGCATGATTAGATCTGACAGTAAGCAAGATGGCACAGGTTCAGGGGGAGAATATGCTTTTGATAATACATTGTTGGCATTATGGTTAGTAGTCCTTAGTGATGATGCTTATATGGCTAAATGATACATCTTGCTATGATATGGTTATGAGTTGTCCATGACAAAATCTCATATGATTCTTGGGTTTACATAGTTGGTGTTCTGATCAGATTTGTGGATGCATATATGGTACTTACATGGTGATCTTCATAAGGATAAGGAGAAGTACAAAGCTTGAATACACTTGATGATGAGTCACTGATATGTTGCTGTCGTCATATGCATAAAGATCATATAATACAATTATGATGCAGGATTCTTATAGTTCTTGGCGCTCATGTGGTTGAGGATTGTTGCTGTTGATAATATCAAGAAGTCTTGACAAACGATCTTGAGCTCAAGATACATAGTGCTGGATACATGAATGTTTACTCAAAGTTGCATTGTTGGAGACATGATGATGATAATTTCTTACCTATATGATGATAGATTAATACTTACATATGTTGATTGATGCAAATGTTACCATGTGATGATACTTGGATCATGCAGATCTTGATGTTGATGAGATGGCTATGGTGTTTTTCACATATGATATAATGTGAATGATTCTGTATGTCATATGCAGAATTCTGTTCAAAAGGATGAGTTGATGCAGACATACCTTGTTGCTGGTCTAGATGCTGTTGTCAGATGATTATGGAGCATATAATACATTGTGTCTGATAGTTGTTGATGACTATCATGATCTTATTTAGATGTTTGGTCTCTGTTATAAATGTCATGTAAAGGTCATATCAAGACTCATGATGTAATAGTTTGTCTCTATCTATTGTAGTCATTTGATGAATCCCTTTTGGTCATATGATGTAATTTGTACCCCCTCTATGCATGGGAAGGATGATGTAATATTTCAGTCTTGTACAAACCTTTGGTATCTGGTGTATCCCCACTTGGTTGGGTGGATGAGTCAATATTGGTATATCCCCACTGGGTTGGGAGATGGATGTATGTATGAGTCCTTGGTGATAGGAAGGTCATTTATGATAGAGTCATGTTTTTCTTGTAGAACATCTTTTTGCAGACCTTGATTACAGTCAGGAGGAGCATGAACAGCGCACTTCAGTAGAACAGAGACTTCAGCATGTACTCAGAGGGAGCATGGACAGATTGGTACACCTTGGCATATACAAAGGGGAGCTCATTCAGAGATTTCAGCAAGTACTCAGGGGGAGTATGGACAGCGGAATGCTTATCGAGGAAAGAGAATATCTTGGTCCGCCCTTTGCCCTCGATGTCAAAGGGGGAGAGTGATTTGGTGTTGTTGCCATCAAGTCCAAAGGGGGAGATTGTTGGCATTATGATGCATGTGTTGTACTTGATGGCAACCCACTCGTAGAAGAACAACTCACTTATATATAACTAGATGAATCTATAGAAGAGATATCAGATGTGATAGAATACATGGGATGCAAGACAGCTCAAAGGTATCAGATGACAGTTCTCAGTACGACAAGTTAGCTTTGTCATCAAGTCCAAAGGGGGAGATTGTTGGCATTATGATACAAATGTTGTCCTTGATGGAAACTCACACAGATGACAGATCATAGTGCAGCAGGTCAGTCGCAAAGAGTTGATGATCAGAATACAAAGAATGAAGAAAGAAGAGTATATACGCAGGTTCACTATATACCAAGTCGCATACATATGCATGTTATACGCAGGTTCACTATGTATCAAGTCGCGTATATATGCAGGTTCGCTATATACCAAGTAGGGTATACACGCAGGTTCACTATATACAAAGGCGCATATACACGCAGGATTGCTGATCAAAAGTCGCGTATGCATATACACGCACTTTCATGCACGGAAAAGCGCGTACATGTGGGAAAGCTTATTTTTGGGTCCGTGGTATTTAGACCTATGGTTTTGGTCCGTGGTATTGCGTCCGAAGTGTTGAACCCAGGTATTGGGTCCCCAGTATTGGTTCTAAATGGTTTTGGACCATGGTATTGAGTAAGGCCTAAGACTATAAAAGGAGAAGAAGATCATTAGACAAAGACAATTTTTGAGAAGTGATGAATATCTGATAAAGTGTGAGATCTAGTATGCTGGTTATGGGTTTGTGATGCTGTGATTGATCTGAACCAAGGATGCACCCATGTGAATGATGATGAACGATAGATCGAAATCTTAAGGCTTGGAATGTTTTATAATTATATGGTTTGATTATGGATAGACTAGATCTGAATTGTTGACGCATGTTTTATTGTATGAATGTTATGATCTAGGTATGATTGATGTCTAGAACAGCTGCAAAGTTATGAGTAAATATTTGCAGATCTGTACGCGGGTTGGCTTTGGTGAAAGCGCGTATGTACGCTGGTTTGATTCATCATAGTAGCGTATACATTATGAGACATGATATTTGAAGTTGCAGCTGGATCTGGTAATTATTGCAGAGTTTTTTTGTCTGTTCTGTGTTCTGGTGATTGTGTTGTTGACATGGTTTCAGTTTTTCAGTATTGGGTGATTCAGAGATTGATGATGCAGGTGTAGTTGATGGGTGTTTTGCAGTGGTGATTGATTTTGTGCTTCAATGTTGTTGATGGGTCCAGTATGAAAATTGGATGAAACGTGGCCTTTCAGATTATGGTGTTGTGCTTCAGGAGTATCCAGTCTGAAAATTTATGAAACGTGGTACCCGGAGGAACAAAGAGAAGGTTGTAGCCTTTTGTAGGTCGGCACCTACGTACTAGTAAATGGATTAGCTAGTACAAGAGCTAAGGGGGTTGTAGCTCCCTTCCAGGAGAATCTGGAGAACGAGAGAAGGTTGTAGCCTTCTGTAGGTTGAAGCCTGCGTACTGGGATAAGACTGCACCAGTACATAATCATTGTAAAATGAAGTTTCTTATTAAAAAGAAGATTGAGACGACTTGCAGCGGGTGGTTTTCACCCACATTGGGTTTCCACCTTACATCATGGTGTTCATGTGTGCTTCTTATGTGTGATGATCTGTTCTATTTTACTGCTCCTGTTTACTGTTCATATGGTTAATAATGTTCCGATGCACTCATTAAGGATCAACTAACTGAATCATAAGTTTACTGGATATACGCTTGTTGCATTACACACAGTTGCGTATACACACGGTTTGCCTTAACTGAAGTAGCGTATATGAATCTTAATATGGAAATGAAAAAGTTTCATTGATTTAATAATACTGATTCACCCCCCCCAGTATTATTTCAAACATCTGAGACTAAACTCCATGTTTTAGATAAAATTTTACCTGTTCTTGGATTTTGGTCTTTGAAGATACTTTTATTTCTAGTTAGCCAAATCTGCCAACACAATACCGCTGGAAGGCATTTCCAGAGCCTGATTATTGTAGTCTTGTTTTTTGTAGAGTAAGAGTAATTCTTCTCCCATGCTTTATAAATCTTTGAGAAAGTGTTTGTGAAGTTTAAGTTGATTTCCAGCGGGCTTGTAATCTGCATCCAACATTATCTGGCTAACAATACTATCCATATTTATGTGAAACAAACCAAACAATACTCACCTCACATCCCACTATTTACGTGCTCTACTATTCTACTAGTTATGAAACCATAAAAACGTTATAGGAAAGCAAATGAACGACAAGAAATCATTCTATTCATGCAACAAAGTGCTTACAAGATTACAAAAGCTTGGAGACCTAACCAAAGTGTGGCTATGATTGTAATGTCCCTTAATAATAAATAATAAATAATAATAATAATAATAAATCCCTTAATAATAAATAATAATAAATAGACACATATTTTCATTCACGTCTGCTTCCGGTCATAAAACAGAGGCAGAAACACAGGGAGATCAGAGATGGCTGCAAATGGAATGAAGAAAAATGAGGGCAAATCCATGTCTCTAGTGAAGGGTTTACTAAATCGATTCTTGAAGAAAAAAAGCTGCATCAGGGAGAGCTCGTCACAGGTTCATCCCATAATTCCATACCAGCTATCCCAAGCATGTGAGATAGCCAGGTCTTACAAGGCATGCTTGGTTCTTAGCTTGGAGACGATCAGGGAAATAGAAGTCAAAGAGCATTCCTCCAGAACGACCTTATGGGAAGACCTAGTTAGGACTCCTCACTACTTCATCAAGGGTACAAACACCAAAGCAATCACAACTAAAGTTTTAAATTGGTTTTTAGACCATGCTCTTAGTTGTAAGACTGTTAGGGGCACAATGATGCCCGAAACCTGTTCAGAGACCATGAATCTTGGCATGCACGAGTGAGCAAAATTTTAGGATGGGGACACTCTAGATATCTATCATTCTTCATAGTATTGGAATGGGGATACTATGGATATCCATCATTCTTAATGGTATTCTTCTGTCTAAGTAGAGGAAGAGGAGCATGAATAAGAGTGCTCGGAGGAAGAAGGGGAAATAAGAGAATCCCAAGCTTTGATAAGGAGATCCACAAGAGGTGGCAAATTAGATCGGGAAAAAAGAGAGCAGGAAACTTTTAAGGATAAGCTTCAAGGCAACCAGCCAACCCTTGAGAAGCTTCTAGCATCAAAAGCAAAGATGGCGAGAAACTAGCCCCAAGGCTTCAAGGGAGCCAACCAAAAATACAAATGATGAAGATAGTCTCCTGGAACTGTAGAGGTATGGGGAGTAGAACCAAAGAAGAAGCCATCAGAAGTTTAATAAGAACAGAAACTCCTGACATACTTCTCATCCAAGAGACCAAACTGGAAGACTCCGTCTTTCTTTAGGCAAGCAAGAAACTCTAGAACAAATGTGAGGCGAAAGCTATCTCAGCGCGAGGGGCTTCCGGAGGGCTAGCCACTCTTTGGAACGCTAGCAAATTCTCATTTGTTTCTGAGACCCTCAATACTCACTGGCTGCTCTTAAAATTGCAGCACTTAGACTCAAAAGAGATTATCAGCCTCTTCAACGTGTACATCCCCGTGAATGCTATGGAAAAAAAGGCCTGCTAGGACTCCATAAGAACCCAAGCAGATTTAGTTAATCTTGAGAATATCATCATAGCAGGAGATCTCAATCTCACTCTCTTATCAGCAGACAAGAGAGGAGGCAACATTGTTTGAGATCCGGCAAGGGAATGGGCAGAGGACCTTATGCAAGACTGAGACCTACTAGACATCAAGCCAATCTCTAGTAAGTTCACTTGGACTAACAAAAGAATTGGTCCTGGCCACATTGATGCTAGATTGGATAAATTCTTAATTCAAAGCTCTTTTCTTCTGCTTGGATTAGAGGCTAGAGCTCATATCCTCCCATGCAGCACTTCGGATCATAAACCCATCAAGTTGGAACTGGTGTTTCAGCTTGACCTAGGTCCAATCCCCTTCAGATTTAGCCCGCTCTAGACTAATGAATCAGACTTTATGCATTTAGTTAAGGGCATTTGGATGCAGCCGGTAAAAGGCTCCCCCTTTTTTGTCTGGGAGGAGAAGCTCAGAAGAGTGAAAAGGGCTTTAAAAAGCTGGGCCAAAACTCTGCCTTACCCAACAAATGAAAGAAAAAATCTTCAACGCAGTCTGGAAAATCACCACATCCAAGCTGAAACAGCTGACATAACTAAAGAGTTTCTAGACAAAGAAGCCCAGCTCCAGCAAAACTTCCACAAGGCTTGTCTAGTAGAAGAAGAGTACTGGAGACTTAAGTCACGCAGTCTTTGGCTTAAAGCAGGGGACAGTGACTCTTCCTTCTTCCATAAACAAGCTCAGGCAAGGAAATGTACCAATGCCATTTCCGAAATCAAAGATGGCACTATTACTCACAAAGACAATGCAAGCATCAAAAAAGTTGCCTCCCTTCACTTTAAAAGCCTGTATAGTGAAGATAAAAATTTGGACCAAAGATCTGATATGATTGACGTGGTTCCCTCCTTGATTACTGTTGAAATGAATCACCTTCTTGAAGCTAAAGTCACTAAGAATGAAGTCAAGGATGCCCTCTTCGCCATGGACCCGGACAAAGCCCCTGGACCGGATGGATTTACAACCACATTCCTCCAATCTTGCTGGCAGACTATGGAAAAAGATCTATACAAAATGGTTATTAAGTCCTAAGCTTGCCAGAAAATCAGAGGCAGCACGAACTCTACTTTTCTTGCTCTCATCCCCAAAGAGAAAGGAGCCAACACCTTCAACAGATTTCGTCCAATATCGCTATGTAATATTGGTTATAAACTGATTACTAAAGTCATTGCTAATAGACTTAAGCTCATCCTCCCCAAAGTCATTCCGGAATGCCAAGGAGGATTCATTCAAGGGAGACAGATAGTGGACAACTACATGCTGGTCCAAGAGGCAATCCACTCAAGTATGAGTCACAAGGAAAAGGTATGGTTTTCAAGCTTGATTTAGCAAATGCTTTTGATATAGTCAAGCATAGTTTTATGCTGAAAGTATTACACAAATTTGGATTTGGGGAGAATTTTATAAATTGGATTCGGGTCTGCATTTCGGAGCCTTGGATCCCTCCATTAGTAAACGACAGAGCTGCTGACTTTTTCAAAGCCACGAGAGGGCTCAGTGGGGGGTGCCCTCTCTCACCCCTTCTTTTTGTTCTTCAAGCCTCTGTCCTCATCTTCTATTTAGACAAAAAAATGATGAACCAAGAAATTGCTGGGCTCTGTATAGCAAGAGGTGTTAAAAACATCAATCATGCCCTCTTTGCGGATGACACCTTGTTATTGGGAGCTGCCTTTGTGCTTATAGCCTCCAGATTTAAAGGAGTCCTAGACGAGTTTTGTTTGATTTCGGGAAGCAGTTTAAACAATGGCAAATGCCATATCTATTGCTGGAACTCCACTTCCAACATGCTCAATTCCATTTCCAAAACCTTTGGTTTCGCAGCCTCCTCAAACTGGACTTCCTTCAAGTATTTGGGCCTTCCTGTATTTCTTAAAAGAGCCTTCAGCAGAGATTGGCTTCCCCAACTGGAGAAATTCAAGAACAAGCTGCTTGCCTGGGGCTTTTCCTGGCTCAACATTGTTGGTAAGTCTGTCCTCATTAAATCAGTCCTTAACAGTCTTCCCTTATTTCAGTTTTCTGTTCTTCTTGCTCCCTCCGGGATTCTCAGAAAAATGGAGGAGATCATTCGGAAATTTTTTTGGAAGGGGGCAAGAAAAATGAGAAAAAGATTCCGTTAGTCAGCTGGGATTCCATCTCCAAACTGCTCTTGGAAGGAGGCTTAAATTTCAAAAATCTTGGATATCAAAATATCGCCATGGGAGCTAGGCTCATTTGGAGAATTTTTGCACCTAACCCTAGCTGGGCACATCTAATTCTCTGGAAAAATATTTTAAGGGCAAGCGCTCCCACTGTCTAGACCATCCTCTGCCGCTCCTGAATACACCCTTCCAGAAGCTTCATTCAAAAGCATGTCCGCTTATAAATAATCATGCCTACTAGGACCCCGACAATGGAAAAAGGATCAACCTTTGGACAGACAGAATTATGAACAATGAGCCGCTGGGAGACTGTCCCTCTCTCCAAGCGTTGCGCAGTTGGATGAACGATGCTGGAATGCGTTCCCTGTGGGATATCTCAGCCTGGTAGGATTCACGCTGGGCTGGCTGGAAAATCGAAATGCCCCCAGATTTGGCTTTAGAACACAAGGAACTGGTCTCCACGCTTCATGAATTGGCTCCATTGCGGATGCGAAGCAGGCATTCTAGAGGTTGGGGTGGGCAGGCTGGTGGTTATTCCGTTGCTCAGGGATACGCCAAGCTGTGCGAGCGCCCCCATGTGGTAACAAATCTAGAGCCTTGGAAAGGGATTTGGTACCACCCCTCTCTGCCAAAAATCAATTTTTTCAATTGGCTGTTATGCCATTCGAAAATCTTGATTGATGATAATCTGCAGAAGCGTGGCTTCCACGGCCCTTCAAGGTGCAGACTTTGCAAGGTAAATCAGGAAAGCATTTCACATTTGATGCTAGAATGTTCCTTTAATTTGCAGATCTGGTCCGTGTTGTTGAAAACTTTGAGTTCCAGCTTCGAGTTGCCTTCCTCCACTGCTGATTTTTTTGTCAAATCGCTGCAAAGGTACCCTGGTCCCCCTCCAAAAAATAAAATTATTAGCGCTGCTTGGTTCATCCTCCCTAAAATTACCTGCTGGCAAATCTGGCTTGAGCGAAACAAAAGGATTTTCAAAAACTGCAAGCAGGATGTCAAGCTAGTTAGTGATAGTTAAAATTAAATGCCAGTTAAAAGAGTGTTTGAGAAACCACAAAGATGATTTAAATCTCACCCAGCAAGAAAAAAATTGGGGATCTTCTCTCGACCTATAGTTCCAAAAATTGGTAAAGAGAATCTCCCTCCCAAAAGCTTGGCAAATAAGGGCTTCAGCAAGAGAGCTCCAGGGATGGATTGCAAACCACCAGAGGCACTCTCTATTTTTTGATGGGGCTGCTAAGGGCAATCCTGGAAGAGCTGGTGTTGGAGGAGTTATATTAAACCCAACTGGTTCTAGGATTTACAGTTTCGCTTGGGGCTTGAGCATCGCTTCCAGCATCCAAGTTGAGGCTTTGGCTCTTTTTCAAGGACTCAAGATTCTGAAAGTGCTGAACATCAGGGAGGTTAATGTTATTGGAGACTCTCAGATTATTATTAACACTATGGTGACACATCTAAGCCAAAGGACCTAAGGCTAGCAAGGCTGATTCACAGAATTTCAGACCTTGGTGACTCTTTCCAGAATTTAAATTTCTGAGCCAATAATAAGGAGGCGGACACTGAAGCTAACAAAGCAACCCTTCTTACGGTTGGCGAACACTTGATTAATTACATGTTTATTTTGGGATGTTACATGTGGTATCAAAGCAAGTTTTGAACTCTATAGAATGTGTAAGTTATTATTATTAATTATAAATAATTTTTTCACACCTCTTGAATTTACTATAAATTTTGTGTTGAGTGTTTTACCTCGCATTAATCCTTTCATATTTATATGAAAACCCAACTTAAATCTTAATTAGGTATAAAAATTTTGATTTACGCTGAGTCGTTTTTGATTTTCGTTATTAGAAGATGGTATCCATAACTCCACGAGGAATCCCATCCCACCAGCGGTGTAAAAAAAAAAACAAAAAATCCTGCCATGGGGAAACGTAAAATTTAAAGCAGCGTATGTATATAAGATAGACGTAGAAGATACATAATATAGATTTTATTATTTATAGTCGTGGATGGAATTCTATTGATACGTTGGTCGTTGCCTATCAAATTATCTTAATTGCCATCATAATCCTAGTGAAATTTTATCAAGTTATTATTAACACACATGTGGTTTTTATCATTCACCCATGTTACTTTATCAAACTTTGATTCCCAAGCAAGGTTAAAATTATAATAGTGTCCCTAATATCGATTAATTAATTACATGATTAATCTAATTTATATTTATTATTTAGAAAATAGTGTCCCTAATTCATATTAATTAATTATATGATTAATCTAATTTATGTTTATTATTTAGAGAATAGTGTCCCTAATTCACCGAACTTAGGACTTCCATGCTCGGTTTCTATTCAAATGGAAAATAGATTTCTCAATCAAATAGTTATCGAATAGCTGCTATCGTCATAAAGATGGTCAATTTTTTTTATACGAGTGCCAATCTTTTGGTTATTTGATCATTTTATAACAAATGAAATGCACAGACTTATAAAGTCAGATGACTAGAAGACATTACTACCAGTTTTTTCGCAAACCGAGGAGAAATTTTAGATGGGTAATCTACCAATTTCAACCCCGCGTTGACTGTGTGATATATATATATTTGATGAAACAGAATTAAAAAAAAAAAAAGGACTGGCCAGATCATAAAAAAAAACTTTTTTAAGGCTACAACTAATTCCATCAATGATGGTAACCATAGAGTAAAAAAAAAACATTACCCGCAATATATCCTTTCTCGCAATATTCCAAACAGTAAATGTTAATATTCATCACAGTTCCTATCCCACGAAAAGTTTTAAGCGCATAGTTTGCCATATTCCAAGGGCTTTCAAGTTTTTAAATGGTCCCAACACCAACCTTAATAAATAACTTTGGAATTTTTATTTTGTTAAAGTTGGCGAAAGGCGTTTTGAATAACTTTATACGAAATTGCAAAATATCAATAAATCTGTATGGTGATGTTTTGATCTAAATTCAGTTTTTAGCTGATAAAAAATATTATAATTTGGTTGTTAAACATAAAATAATTATAAAGTATTAATAGATATAGAAGATATTTTAAGCTGATATTTTAAGCTTGATATGAAGAGCATATGCAAGCAATGTAATATAGCAACACTTCCTTCACTAGTGACTTAGCTATTTGGTTCTTAAGTTAGCTTGGTAATATTTCATGATCTCTACGTGATCCGGCACTGTAATTTGGGCAGTATTTTTTTCCTTTTACCTACATAATATAACAATATTCACACAACGAACTGTAATTTGTGAAATCTTGTCTAAATAATCACACATTAAGTTTGTGAAATCCTGGCCTTGAGCAAAATTGAGTTTGGTTTCAGAACTTTTCTAGAATATTAAATTCATTTTCTGTATGAACCACACATTATAATTTTACCAAAATCATATATTCCTCTTAAAAATACATCTCCACAGTGCAGTGGGAAAATGATCATCACATGATCATTTTTCAAGCTGGATTCCTGTATGTCCGGCTTTGCTGCCAAGAACCATTGACATGATCTCAAGAGTCCATACATGACTTAATATGACAATTATTACATCATAGGTCTTTTCATGACTTTTACATCAAGTGATATACATGACATTTATAATAAAGACCAAAGACCATATATGATTTGCACCATAAGCATATGCACCATATATGATTTGCACCATAAGCATTTGTCAGCAGCATCAAGAACAACATGTATATGTCCATCGTAAGTTCGCAAGATATGTCAATGTAACTTCAATATCATCAACCTAAGACTAAGTACGCCGCATATAGGTATCAACTCATCCTCTTGACATTATCAAGACCAACTTGCTCTTTTTCTTTGTTAGAAAAAGCCTTTACCTATAGCCTTCCATGAATCAACTATGCATATGCCATATTTCCGAGCAGTAACACAAAACCATTCACACCATATCATATATATGTGAAACCACCATAGTCATCATCTATAACCATAACATCATTATCGTAGCAAGAACTGCATGATATGTTCACAAGAACCCTCAATATATCAACCATGTATCATCATTAGGGAGTTTTCTAACATCCCACATCTGATAAGCATCAACCATGATAATGTGAGTATCAAACTTATCATCATAAAGTAAGAAGTCATCATCATTATGTGACTAATTAAGCCATGTCTCCAAATAGCCATGTCTTCAAAAAACTATGTCTTCATGAAACCTGCAATAACACCATTCTCTTGGCCAACCAAATATTTACCAATATGCAATTTAAATAATCATTCATGTATCCAACATAATATGTATCTAGCTTCCCATAAATAAGAAAAGAAAATCATGAGCTCACAGTCATTTATCAAAATTTCTTGATACCATCAAGATCAATAATCCTCAACCAACATACCATGTGAGATTCAAGAACTATAGGAATCCTCATTCATAACTGCACCCTATGAAATTTATACATCTTTGAAGGCATGATGGCAGCAACATAACATAAATGAGTGACACTTAACATCATCAAATAATGAAGATATGTACTCAAGATTTGTTCTTCTCCTTGAACTTATGAAGATCACCATGTAAGCAACATAACTATATGCATCATCAAAAGAGTCATCCACAAATCTGATCAGAAGCATCAAAACAATTAAGTGGCTGAAGTGAAGTATCATATGTGATTTCATCATAGGCAATTCATGTCTGCAACATAGTATGATGCATCATTTAAACACTTCAACAACATAAGCATCCTCACCATTGATAAGAATCATAATGTACCAAAGACTTTTAAACATAATGCCAACAATGCATTATTAGAAGCATAGCATATTCTCCCCCTGAACATGTGCCAATTGTTCACTGTTAGATCTAATTATTGCATATATCACTAAGAATCATCAAGGCATCATCAACAACCAGTTATACATCAAGTCATCAACAACTTATGAGGGTCAAAAGCACTTCTAAATAACATACACAAATTGTAATCATCAAAACAGAAAAGACAATTCATAATTGTTTAAACCATATCAGATCCTTTTTCTAAGTTTGCCCCACTGCTTCTTCATCAAACCAACATATACGCGATTAAGCAGTTTTGAACTCATGTATATATGCCACTTATCTTCATAATATATGCGTATGAAAATTGGAACACTGAAATTTCATACTTTCAGTTCCCCCTGAGTCTGTTCTGACTGTACCTGGTCCTAGAATTTTTTTTGAAACATCAGTTCCTAGAATATCATTATCACGATGGTTCTTCATCAGAGACTCCATTTTACTCTTGTCTCTAGTCATGTGATGAGAACATTCATCTTCGTCTTTGAATGAGCAGACATCAAGACCACACCTTATCTGATCTTCCTTTTCTTGATTCTTGGTAGATTCATCTTTTTCAGATTTTCTGATATAAATGTGCTTATTTGATTGCTTACCATATTGTCTATGGTGATCCATAGACTTGTTCCTAGATTATTTTGCTATATGCACAAACTTGTTACAAGCATAACATCTTATATGTTTCAGATTCCTTCTATAGCAATCAATGGCTTTGTGACCAAACATATTGCAAGAAACAATATCCCTTAAAGTACTTGAAAGATGATGATCTTTCTGTGAGACGATTATTAGCTTGAAACATTCTACTTTTGCACCTAGCTGCAACATGTCCAAAATTATGACAGATAAAACATTCAACATTATTCATCAGAGGAAAGAATCGATTAACACTTCCATAATTATGAGTGAATGATTTTCTTTGAAGACTTTCTTTCCTTGGATGTCGATGGGGTTGACCTCTTATCTCCTTGTTGAGCATTTCAAATTTTGCATTAGAATTCCTTGCCTCAGTTTGTGAGCTAGATTCACCTTTAAAAATTTCATGAAAACCAAGACCAGATTTCATGGCAGGAGACCTTTAACTACTAAGAATATTATCCAAAATCTTAGTACTATCTTGAAATTGCAAAAGTTTATCCTTTTATTCTAATTTACCTTTTAGGATATTTACCTCAACTTGATATTTCTCTTCCTTTTCTAGATATTGCTTCTTCATGATTTCTTCAACTTTTCTTCCTTCTTCCACTTGTTGCCTTAATTTGAGAACCTCATTTTCTTGTTCGTCAAATGCTTGAAGTAGTTCTTCATTCTGCTTATTTGAATATTCAAGATCTTCTTTTCGAGAGACGACCACAACTTCAAGACCTTCACAATAACTGGTTCTTTCTTTTAGTTCATTGGTTGTTGTATCCTTTTCATTCACTTCATTTCTCAATGATGTTATTTCATCCTGCAACCTTTGACATCGATCTTCCTTTTCCTTGAACTGCTTCCTTATTTTGTTTCCTTCCTCCAACTGAGTTTTTAACTTGGTAACCTCTTCTTTGTAGGTACACTCCCTTTTGTCAAATAGATCTTATTGATCTCTAATTTTATCTATGAGCCTTTTAACTTTTGTCTCTATTATATTTCTTTCACTTTCACCCATAAGAGAAAATTCAGTGGTTTCACTGTCACATTCATTTCTTCAATATTGCATGAACAGAAAAATGTATCACTAGAGGACCAAAAATTACCTGATAATTCTTTTGCTTGTTCATCTTCAATCTGAGGTGATTCTGAATTTGAATAATTGCTTCCACCTAATAGCCAATTGTCTCTCCTTCTGTCAATGTTCCTTTGAGATGTATTCTTCTTCTGAGGTGCTTTCTTCTTTTGCTTCTTTCTCATTGTTGCAACAGATCTCCTTCAAGCGATCAAGTTTCTACCAAAGGACCCGCCCTGATACCAATTGTTGGGAAAAATACTGAGGGGGGGTGAATCAATATTTACAAATCAATAACTTTTTACATTTCATATTCAGATTTCTATACGCGACTTTATTGAATGGAACCTGCGTGTGTACGCGATTGTTATTAAGACAATTAACATATATCCAATGAACTTATGATTCAGTTAATACATCATATGTCTGTCTTTAGCCAGTGAATTATAACTTTATTAAACATTAGATAAACAGTGACCATGTGTTGTCATAACAAGATAAACCATCACACATAAGCAACACACATGAACACTAGGATTCAAGGTGGAAACCCAGTGCGGGAGAAAACCACCTGTTGTTGTGATCTCTATCTTCTTTTTAATATAAAGAAAAAGTTGTTTACAATCTTGTACTGGCACAAACTCATACCAGTACATAGGCACCCACCTGCAGAAGGCTACAACCTTCTCTCATTCTCCAACTTCTACTGGAAGGGAGCTACAACCCCTAGCCCTTGTATTGGCTGATATGTTTACCAGTACGTAGGCGTCGGCCTATAGAAGGCTATAACCTTCACTCATTCTCGAACTACTACTAGAAGGGAGCTACAACCCCCTAGCTCTTGTACTGGCTGATATGTTTACCAGTACGTAGGTGCTGGCCTACAGAAGGCTACTACCACCTTCACTCTTTCTCCAGGAACCACGTTTCATAAATTTTCAAACTGGATACTCCAGGTTCAACACATCATAACTTGTAGGCAATGTTTCATCAAATTTTCATACTGGACCCATTATCAACACTTAAGTTCAAGGTTCAACACATCATAACTAGTAGGCCACGTTTCATCAAATTTTCATACTGGACCCATTATCAACACTTAAGTTCAATATCAAAACTCAAAACTGTAAATCATTGTTGTAACACAATCATCCATCATCTGAATCAATCAATCATTGAAACCCAATCATCAATCTCTGACATAACTGAAACCCAATCATCACTTTCTGAATCAACCAATCATTGAACCTTTTGACACAATTGAATCAAACAATCACTGAAACCTCTAACACAATTGTATCACCCAATCATCAATTTTTGATACAACTGATTCAACTATTCACTTAAAACCCAATCAACCAACACTTAATCAAAATTCAACCAATCAACTGGAACAGTCAGATCACTGTAACTAGTACACATAACTAAACTCAAAACATTGCATCAACAACCAAAACCAACTGCAACCTCAAAAATCATATGTCATAATGTATACACTACTTCAATGAGGACAACCTGCGTGTATACACTACTTTCTGCAACCCAACCTACATATATCTCTAAAGATACTGAATCATAAATTTCTGAACCAAACATTGTACCAACCAAAGACATTATGAATATGTACTGTCATATTACCGAGTTCTAAACAGATAGCAACAAAGATCACCCTTCTTACTCAATCAATCAGCCAACTAGACTCAATCTCCTTATACAATCAGTTTAACTTCAGATCTAATGAAGACATCATTGAAAAACAACAGTAAAACAACAACACTGATAAGATAGATTAGTCATTTCTGAACAACAAACCCTTCCTCTACATACGCTACTTAGAAGTGCCGAATTTGTGTATGTCCGTGCCTTCACCGAGGTGAACCTGCGTATAGACATGAAAATAATGACTTATAACTTCACAACTTTTTAAGACTTCAGATATACCCAGATCATAGCATTTAAAGGATAAAGCATGCATTAGCATTCAGATCTAGCCTATCCATTATCAGATCATACAATGATAAGTCATTGAGGTCTCATAATCATGATCCAACATTGTATCCAAGGGTGCACAAGATATTTCAGATCTATATCATAACCATAGCCCTTACAACACAAAATATACTTCAGATAGAAGTATTCATGAAACCATTTCACTTGCACACATAGCCCTTTGATCTTCACCTCCTTATATACTTAGAGCCATTGTCAATACCATGCACCAAAACAACACTTAGAACTTATGGTATTCTTAGACGGGGTCAAGTAACCATTATTCCACTCAATATTTTGGGCTAATACCATGGTATGGACCTTTGGTATTCTTTAACCTAATTTTCCATCCCATACATGCTTTTCCTTCTATGAAACTGTGTGCATACATATATGCTCCTTTTATTCTGTGTACCCGCGTGTATACGCTACTTGGACTAGGTTAAACATCGTATACAACTTAAAACATTCTCTTTCCTCAATTTCTTGATTCTAATTTGTAATTCTTTGTCCCATCATCCTGTTCTTTTGTGCCATTACTCTGTTACCTTTGAATTAACCTGTTACAATGTGAGTTTCCATCATACATCACTTTTGAACTGATTCCTTTGAACTACCTTGCATTTTGTCACATTTGTAAACACAACTGTCATGCATTCTGTCACATCTTGTTTATACCTTTATCAAGTAGTCCATTCATCAAATAGGTTGTCACCAAGGACAACTCATCAGGTAGGTTGCTATCAAGGACAACACTAATAATCTCCCTGTATCAAACTTCTAATTCTGAGCTATAAACCTTTGATCACCATTCTGTCACCTCTGATTTGACATGTAGATTCATCTTTGGTCCATCATATACGTGTTTTGTTACAAGAGAGATGACATCAAGGACAACACGTGCATCATAATTCCAACACTAAGGCACTTTTAGTAGCTCCAAAATTCCAATCTACCCTATCATCTTGGACTTGAAACACTCCTATGGAGATTTTCTTTCTATGTTTGTTCTAATTGCTTTTTGTTTCATCTCGAAGAATGTCTTTGTAAGAAACACCAGGGTTTCTCTCTGGTCTCCCGACTACATTTATGACTTCATTAATCTTTTCTAACAAGGAATCTAATAGATCTAACATTGCTCGCAGAACATGCTGAGAAATCAAAACACCATGTCTGCATTGAAGAATCCAAAGTCATTGCTAAAATGGATCATTTCCACCACAGGAAACTTAAGGAAGCAATTGAGATTGAGAGGCATGCTAGAAACCTTAACAGGGATGATGGCTAGAAATTAAGTAAACGCTGGATTCTAGCTCTCTCTTCATAACTCCTCCTCCCTTTCTTCACCTTTTTCTTTTTATTCTTCTTGTTTTATCCTTGGTTTCCTTTTTTATTTTCTTTATCTTCAGATGTTTAGCCATGCTAAATTTATTTGCTTTCATCTATTTTGTATAGTAAACCCTTATTGTTATATTTGCTTTCCTCTTATTCAAGGAGGATAAGCTATCCTCTATCTTATAATGGTCACATCAATTGCACTATATTGATAATTAGTCTTATTAGAGGTATTGATAATATTAATAAAAGATTACTAAAATATAATGAAATAAAAGGTTTTATTTTGAATCATTCTTAACATAAAGTTTTCAACCAAATATATATTGAATAAGTCACCCCTAACTAATAATATTATAATTAATTATTTTAAATAATATTATTATAGAAATTTATAATTAATTTATAATATTGAGATTAATATATTCAATTACATAACAACTAATTTTCAACCATATTTATATTGAATAGGTCAACTCCTATCAAATAATATTATTTTATTTATTTATTTTAAATTAATCTTTATAATATTATTATATAAATTGATAATTAATTTATTATATCGAAATAACTGCTAGTTTTCAACCAAATGTATATTGAATAGGTCAACCCTAACAAATAATATTATATAAATTAATTATTCTTAGATAATATTATTATATAAATTGATAAATAATTTATAATATTGACATAAAATATTTAATTATTACATAACAACTAGTTTCTAACTAAATATTAAATAATTTAACAAACATCTCTTTATCACGTATTCTTAAATAATTTTTTCTTTCCTCAGTAATGATTTCACCAACGTCTAATTTTAAACGGCTAACTCTGAACAATGATGCATCCCTGCTATTTATTCTCTCAGATCGATTGATTTCTCACATTGTCTCGAGGATAAACCACATTAGTTGGTTCGAAACATCAACCCAATCCTGCGAATGTGATTAATCCGAAACATTGATTTCTACATTATGGATCACAAAAGTCTGAGATCTAACATTGCTTCAATATTTTGCAAAGATGTTCTCAAGGCTATGGTGTCCCTAAGAACGAGAGACATAATGTCAATTTTATTTGTCATATCTTTTATTTCTTTCCTCTGTGACTCTGCATCTTCAGTGTTTGATATTACATTATGTCAATCATTTATTTTTCATCTGGTCAATGAAGCTTGTAATATGGGGAAATCTAACACCGTACGCTCATCATATACTAATTCTCGAAATGTTGAAGATCTTATTAGAAGATATTATCTTTCTGTCTTCAAGTCTTCAGAAAATTGTCTAAAAGGGACAATAGGGAGATACATACTAGGAAGAATATTCTTCTCCACTGGAAAATTTCTTAATGTGACCCGTGCCTTCTCTTGGTAAGGATAGCATGGCCAACTGATACAAAGGAGGAGATGAAGTTGATACGCATGGACAAACTCGAACTTTGTCAGATCTATCCTTCTAGTGACCTTACAACAATACTTTATTCTTTACTCTGAATCTTCACCCTGTAACTTCAAATACCTTTCTCTATCTTTTTTAAAGCTCTATCTAGCTCCATGGCTTGCATTATGTTCCATATATAATTCTACAGGATCATATTTTTTGCTAGCTCCTTTATGGAACTTCTTAAAATTTTGCGAAGGATGTGGGGATGCTGCATATCTCAATAATTCATCTTTCTCCTTGGAGTAAGGGTTGCACCTTCTTCTTTCTTAGCAATGACACAGTTTGCTAACAACTAGAGAGAAAAACTTATTTCTTCAATAGACTGAAATCCTAGGTTGATGATTGGATGGTCAAGCATGGCTAAAATAATTTTACTGGTCCCATTTATTCCTAAGGAGTAGAGTTCCTTAAAACGAGAAGAAGAAGATGCTATTGGAATTGGGGTATCATATTATGGCTCACTTTTTATAGTTAGTGCTCAGAGACATTTTTCTTTTATTTGTGGTTGCAGAGGGTGTGGCCACTTCTTCATAACAAATACTTCTTTTTATTATCTCCTCTAAGGCACTTTTAGTGGCTCCAAAATCCCAATCTAGCCTATCATCTTGGACTTCAAACACTCCTATGGAGTTCTTTCTATGTTTGTTCTAACTGCTTTTTGTTTCACCTCAGAGAATGTTTTTTTGAGAAACACAGGGCTTTTTCTTTGGCCTCCTGACTGTATTTTTGACTTCATCCATCTTTTCTAACAAGGAATCCAACATATCTAACCTTGCTTCAACCTTTTATAAAGATGTTCTCAAGGATGTGGTGTTCGTAAGAACATGAGATATAATGTCAATTTTATCTATCATGTTTTTAATTTCTTTTTTCTATTATGCCTATCATCTATGTTTTGTCTTATTAGAGAAGCTTGTAAGTTGGAGAAATTTAACAACTTACACCCATTTAATACTGATTATCCAAGTGTTGAAGATCTTACTGGAAGATATTCTCTTTTTGTCTTCAAGTGTTTAGAAAAATATCTGAAAGAGACAATAGGGAGATTAATACTAGGAATAAAAGATTCTACTACACCTCAGAATTACTTGATGTGAGTTAGGCCTTCTCTTGGTAAGGATATCATTGCCCAACTGATACATAGGAGGAGAGAAAGTTGTTATAGACCTTCGTCCCTGGAGGTTCTTGAGCTTTTCTTAACATGTGGGACAATTGCTATAGATCCCTTTGTGGGGTTCATTTGTTGTATCTGTTCTAGAGGAAGTTTAACAAGATATACAAGAGTGGCTCATCCGGTTTGTAGGAGGGCACAACTCAAGAATATTTAGAGATTGAGTTATTTCTATTGAGGATAAAGGTATCGACTTATGGGGTTTGTTTACATGAGTACACATTTGGGTTTTTAGGTTTGAGTACTGAACTTCCCATGCAGTCAAGTATTGAATGCGAGTCCAGTCAAAGGTTAAGGGTTGGATTGTCTGGATTTATCTTTTTCCAGCACAGTGTGCATGCATGAAGTGGTTTGGATTGATTTTCTTAAAGGGGGAAGTGTATCATTTCTAAACCTAACAGTGACGATGGATTTTAATTGGACAATAAATGAATTTACATAGATATCAAATCCAACAGGTAAGATGTATGCTTTGAGCAAATCATAGTTGTAAGGATCATCTAAAACCACTGAGTATATAAGAAATATTGTAGCAAAGGTTGATCCATCATTTAGAGGTGCAAAGAATCCTCCTATCAATGCATTTGAGAATTGTTGTACCTTGTATCAATCACACAACATAAAGAAGAAACTCGAAAATATGGGCGAACTAGTGGTCCTAAACCAAAGTTTATTGTTGTGGTATGTTCCTACAAGAAATATTTCTTTTTATCCCAATCAATAATATCATGATTGAGGATATTTATTTTCACTGGATCATTTGACGCAAAGAAAGATAGGTCAACACGGTGGGTCTTTATGAAGGAGTGAGATTTATAATGCCACCATTTTAACTTAAAAACTTCAATAGGATTATTGGGCAGTAACTCCCAGTGCTTTGTGGAGTTTTTCTCATCTATAGATATCAAACATCTTGGTGAAGTTGTTCCAAATAGATTTTGAACTCGTCATTCTGATATTGATGTCATGGTAATGCCATCTTAAGAAACTTCTACATGGTTAACTTGATCCAAAGAGGGATCTGTACTAATAAAAATCAAGTAGTCTTTAAGTGCTTTCTAGTTTATTTTCCGATCTAATATGTTTAGAATCCGGTAGGGATTCATTGAAATCACAAGTTTGATGGGTGAACTCTTCACAATCAAAGTGCCACATAAGTTTTTGAGGGTGGTGAATCCATATATGTAGTAAAAACAACTTTAAACAACACAAATCAAATTTTGACCACAATTTTTTTATACCAAATTCCAACAAAAATCCATTAAAAGTGCTTACAAATCATTATATTCATACAAAAGTGCTTACAAGATTACAAAAGCTTGGATACCTAACCAAAGTGTGGCTATGATACCATCCCCACGCCAAGACAGACACATGGACTTCGACAAATATATCCTTCCTAGGACTTTACAACAACCCTTTATTCTTCATTTGAATCTTCACTCTGCGACCTTTATGAATCTTCACTCTGCAACCTTACACTAACATATAGCTAAGGCTGTTTTTAATCGGGCAAGTTGGTTACTAAATGGACCCGAACCAAAACCAAAAATTAAATTAATACTTTTACACACACCAATCTAAAGTCCAGTGCAGCTCCCTTACCTAAATGAACCAGAACAAAAAAACATAAAATAATACTTTTACCCTAATTGCTTAGAAATCCTAGAAAATTTCGATAGAAGCCCTAATTGCTTAGAAATCCTAGAAAAATTGCCCAAGAAAATTACAGTGATATCAGAGCAGAAATCCTGCTAGTTTGGATGGTATTTGAAAATGGAACCACCACAAGCAAATTTTTGGGAAAAGTATGCAGAGTCTTGCAAGAGGTGTAAAAGAGCAGCAAGCAGAAGATATCACAAGATTAGAAGAATTCAACAAAATGTTGCAGCCTTTTATGAGGTGTAAAAGAGCAGCAAGCAGAAGATATCACAAGATGAGAAGAATTCAACAAAATGTTGCAGCCTTTTAGGAAAAAATGAAATGGAATGACTTCTGGAATAATGATTAGAAAAACAACTCAAGTTATACTGATCACAAAACCAAGCTTGAAAATCAAAGTACAAAAGAAAACTAAAGCAAAGGCAAAAGCATAGTCATGGTTATAAAAGAAGCAGACAAATGTCCACGAGAACCAGAAAGCTAAGCAATCCTGTGATGAAAACACCAACCAAACCTCTAGTTCCTCATGTCAGTTTAACTTGAGCCAATCTCAAACTAGAATTGGAAATAAGGGATTTAGTTTTCATTTGGATGATAAGGGTGAAGTTATAGATGATTGACTATCTTGCAGTGAAAAATATTTACTGCGGTTTGAGAATGGTAACATCCTTGAAGATGTCAATGTTAAAAAATGTGGCAGCAATTCAATTAGCTTGCTGGGAATAAGTTATGTAGCTAGCGGTACGGTTGATTCAGATACTCCAATAGTGATGTCACAAATGTTAGCAGTTATGAAGAAGCAAATCAATGCACAGAGGAAGCGGTAGTGAGCACAAATGAGTGTCAACTGAACTTTTCAGTTGTCGAGGGGCCAATCAAATCTCTTAATACAACTGAGTCCCTCAATAATGAAAGTATGGACAACAGACTTTGTTGGCTCGAGTGGGCTCAAAAATGACAATACCCTGAATGTCAAGTTAGATACCGGATTCTCATTTATCAATATTGAAGATCCGTATTGAAGATGGTTCACTTTCTTGCAGTCACGCATCTGACTGCAGTGAGATCGTAAATGTTGATAACCTGGAAGTTTATGTTGAACATGTCACATTCTTGCAGTCGGACTTTCCGCCCCAGCCAGATTGTAACCGTTGATACTCTGTAAGACTTCGTTTTTGAGGCTAAGAAAGGGAAGAAAAATATGATGAAAGAGGCAGTAAAAGAAGAGGCAGTAAAAGATGGTGTGAAGACTGCAAATCTGCCATGTATGATACCAAACTTTTCAAATCTACCTATATCTACTGCTTTTTTCGCAACCAAGTCACCTACTCTTCCACCACCATCCTCTACTCTGCTAGTTCATGTCGAGCAACCTAAAGTAACGAAGCTTCTATCCACATTCTGCCTGATAAAGGCTCGTAGGTTGATTGTCAGTGATAGTGTATAGTTAATCCACCAGAGGGCCACCGTGTGATAGATTATGGAACATCTTTATCCTCTTCTGGGGAAGGTCAGCTGCATGCACAGGTGGACAATCTCACAATGCTTCAGATCTTGATCAAGAGCACAATGATCCAAATGTGCAAAATTACAATGATCTAGCTAGCAGAGCTTTTCTCTCTTCAACATCTCATCATTATAATGAACAATGGCCTCAAGATGTTGTTTATCAACAGACTTTGCCTCATGAGAAGGTGTCTCATCTCGAGGAGCAATTTTCTCGTCAGCAGACCATTCCCAAAATTAAACTCCAGATTTGGATGAACAGTGAATTCATCAACAAGCATTGCCTCATGTACTTTCAGATCCTGTGCTACAAACACGTGTCATGAATTCAAGCCATCCTATGTCTGAAGGAATTCCTTTTTCTCAAGGTCTAATATTCCTATCTGCAACAAGTGATAGTACTGAGGACAACATATCCTTTATTAGGCATCGCTTCAGTAATAAGAGAATTATGGGAGACCCTACAGAAACACAACGGGACAAATTGCTCAACCATTATGTTCACAGTGTGACCACTGATTCTGACAATGATAATATTAACCTTGCATTAAAGGACATTACTGGACAAACTTCAGGGCTCATGCCTAGGGACATTTGAGCCATAATTGTTGATGTCGGAGTGTGCCCCAATGCATTAATAGAACTATAACTCCACAAATATTGATAGTAATATGAATAATCATAAGATGTCAATGTAAATATTTACTTGATATATTTTTATTTAAATAGTTGATTGTAGATAGACAAGATTTCATATAATTTGGGTATTATATATATAATTTATAGTATATATTGCCCCAATGTATTAATAGAACTATAACTCCACAAATATTGATAGTAATATAAATAATCATTTTCGAGTTAAGTCAGATGTCAATGTAAATATTTACTTGATATATTTTTATTTAAATAGTTGATTGTAGATAGACAAGATTTCATATAATTTGGGTATTATATATATAATTTATATGATTGAAGTTTTGCAAAGTATGGTGAAAGTAAATCTGGAATTCTCTGTACTGTTGAATTTTAAAATGGCATAGTTATCGAGATGGAGGAATTGCATGAATAGTCAAAAGTGGTCAGAATCTGGCCAAAAAAATTTCAAAAAATCTCGCACTAGTAGTTTTGAATCATGTTTTTGATGGTGGAAACGGATTCAGTGTCATCAAAAACCTCTTGGGCACCCAAAATTTTGAAGTTTGACCTTTGTAACCTAGATTTACAAAAATCCCTATTAGATTTTATTAAAATCTTACTGGAATATCTTACTGGAATTTCCATAATTTTCAGGGTAGTTTTGCAAGCTAATTAGACTTCTAATTTGGATTATGGCCACTACCATTGCACTGGATTATAAATTAGTTGTATTTAATTAATGGACGATTGAATAACATTGATTGCACTCGATTATAAATTAGTTGTATTTAATTAATGGATGATTAAATAACATTGATTGGTTTACAAAACAACATTAGGAATTTTATTAGTATTAATTATCGTTGAAAAAAAAAGAAAATCTTGATAAAAGCCCTAATTGCTTAAAAACACTAGAAAAATTCCTCAAGCACATTATATGGTAAAACTTGAAAGTGAAATTGAAAGCGGCTATTGTTGTAGGTAAGTTTTATCTAATCATGTTTCTGTAAAGTGGTTATAATTATGTTCTCTAAAAAAATTCAAAAGTTTCATCAATTTTTTTATTACAAAGTTTGAGTGTTTAAGATTTTTTTAAATATGTAATTTTTAATTTATTTGGACATTCACACTCTGATCAATCTACTCTTACTTCGTTCACTTACCCTATATAATTTATGTATTTTAGATGGTAAAACTTTGAAGTGAAACTCAATGGTATTTACTTCCCCTATATAATTTATGTCTTTTAGATGGTAAAACTTTAAAGTGAAACTCAATGGTATTGGTACATATAATTTATGTCTTTTAGATGATAAAACTTTAAAGTGAAACTCAATGGTATTGGTTATGGTTGAAGGTAAATTTTATTTAATCATGTTTATGTAAAGTTGTTATGATTATTTTTTCCTTAAAAATTAAAGGAATTTTCTTAAATAAAATTTCATCAAATCAAATATTTTAATGGTCCCCCATGCAGGATTATGATATTAAAATTCAAGTTCATGTGATCTATACCTTGAATATTCGAAATATTTTGGGAAGAAATCACATTTAGAAAAGTTACTTTTGGAAGAAATCACATTTAGAAAAGTTACTTTTGGAAAAAATCACATTTAGAAAAGTTTGGTGGACGCTTTTCGAACCAGCCAATGTGGTTTCCCTGGGTCTAACCAACCAATGTGGTTTCCCTAGTTGCTTAAAAACCCTAGAAAAATTGCCCAAAAACATTACATTGGTAAAACTGGAAAGTGAAATTGAACATGGATACTGTTGTAGGTAAATTTTATTTAATCATATTTCTATAAAGTTGTTATAATTATGTCATCTCTAAAAAAATCAGAAGTTTCATCAATTTTTTTATTACAAAGTTTCAATGTTTTAGATTTTCTTAAAAATGTAATTTTTAATTTATTTGAGCATTTACACTCAAATCAATTTACTCTTACTTCCCTCACTTCCCCTATATAATTTATGTCCTTTAGATAGTAAAACTTTAAAGTGAAACTCAATGATATTGGTTATGGTTGAAGGTAGGTTTTTAATCATGTTTCTGTAAAGTTGTTATAATTATGTCTCTAAAAAAATTTAGAAGTTTTATCAAATTTTTTATTACAAAGTTTGAGTGTTTAAGATTTTCTTAAACATGTAATTTTTAATTTATTTGGGCATTTACACTTTACTCTCACTTCCCATATATAATTTATGTCTTTTAGATGGTAAAATTTGAAAGTGAAACTCAATGGTATTGGTTATGGTTGAATGCAGGTTTTATTTAATCATGTTTATGTAAAGTTGTTATGATTATTTTTTGCTCGAAAATCAAAGGAATTGTCTTAAATCAAATTTCATCAAATCAAATATTTTAATGGTCCTCGAGTGTGATATCCAAATTCAAGCTCATGTGATCCATATCTTGAATATTCGAAAAACTTTTGCAAGAAATCATATTTAGAAAAGTTTGGTGGACGCTTTTTGAACCAACTAGTGTGGTTCATGAACCACATTGGTTGGTTCAAAAATTGAACAAACTTTTCTAAATGTGATTTCTTCCAAAAGCATTTCCAAAAATCAAATATTTATTATAAAATTTGAGTGTTTAAGATTTTATTAAATATGTAATTTTTAGTTTATGTAATCATTTTTAGTCAATTATCTTGACTTTCAATTAGTTTTGAAAATTTTAAACAGATTTTCTAAAGTTTTATAAAGTTTTGAAAAAACACAAATATTAAATTATATATTTTGCAAATTAAAAATAAACTTTGAATTTCTATTTTCTTATTAGAAATGATTAATTTTATAGTCTTATAAATACAATTTGTCATGAATAAAATTTATTTTAAAAATACAAAGTAAAAAAATATATACCACCCAGGGTCATAAAAGTACATCTCAATATTTAAAGATTTTTAATTTATATGTAAGTGTATTATTAATTGTAATAGGTTTTATTCAAATCTCCACTAAATGACTATCTATTATATGTGATCATTTCTTTTGTTGTTGTTGTCATGGTTTATCATTTCTTTTGCTGTTGTTGTCATGGTTTATGCACCAGCAACAAGAGCACCACCATATATCCATATTTTTGTTAACTATACACAAAATTTTTGCTAAGGGTGAATGTATGAAAATGGGATGCACTATTGGGCCAAATGCCACCACGAATTATTCATTTATCGAATTGAAGCCTTCAAAATTCATTTAATCATTGTGAATTTTGATTCAGAGTAAAAAGACAAATTGTGGAGAATTATGTTGTTGTTTTAATGATATTTTTTGTGAAAAAATTAGTGTCCTATAATATGCCAATTTTCTATTAAATGAAATGCTTGTCTTTGCAAATTTTTACACATCTTAAGAGGTATGTGTGTGTTCATGTAGTATAATTTAGTCCAAATGGGTTACACTTTTGGGCCAAATGCCATGAGGAATTACTCATTTATCAAATTGAAGCCTTCAAAATTCATATAACCATTGTGAATTTTGATCTAGAGTAAAAAGACAAATTGTGGAGAATTATGTTGTCCTGATGATATTTTTTGTAAAAAAAATAAGTGTCCTATAATATGCCAATTTTCTATTAAATGAAATGCTTGTCCTCGTAAATTTTTACACATTTTAAGAGGTATGTGTGTATTCAAGTAGCATAAGTTAGTCTAAAATGTGTAATTTTTAATATATATATATATATATATATATATAAAAGCATGATCTACACATAGAAATCTAAGTGTTTCATATTAAAAATTTATTTTTTTAATGCAAAATTATATATATTTTTATTATTAATTTTCGAAGTTGGCAAAGTAATATTTCAATTACATTTTGCAGACAAATGTGTTTATGTAATATCATATGAATTCGAAAATGTCAAATTCGTACGCTATTGGATAGATGATTCCTTCATTAATCCACCATGATCAACCTTACCACATAAGGACAAATTTTGCTGTAAGTTCCCTAGTAGGGTATAAAATGGTGTTGCAGAAAGTTTTGTAGAAGAAGTGCTAAAATTGTGGATATTAGGAGCTTAAAAGCTTGACCGAGACCCACCCTTTACATGGTTAAGAAGGGGTTCGATATAAAATTTTATAAGGATCCCATAATTTAAGACTTTAGAATCAATAAAGATTTAAAATTTAATCCAACAATAATTTAACCATAAGGATCCAATAATTTAAGATTTTAGAATCAATAAAGATCTAAAATTTAATCCATCAATAATTTAACCAAGTTGTTATGATAAAATTTTATATGGATTCCATAATTTAAGATTTTAGAATCAATAAAGATCTAAAATTTAATCCATCAATAATTTAACCAAATTGTTATGACATTATTTTACTAAAAATGAAAATTCAACTTTATTTAGGTTATGAACAACATTAGATTTTTTAAATGTTATTATGGGGGCAATGTGTAAGCATGTCTCTCTGTGCTCAAAATATACTTCATCATATACCTTCGACTTGAATAGATCATAAATTTACCTTCCACAAAATTTTTTATCACATTAAAATTCCAAATATTATTATAATTTTTGTTATTATGTAAAAACTTTGTTAAATTTATAATATTAAAATATTATTATAATTTTTTTTTATTTTTATTTTTTAACACGACCAGATATTGATTATATTGCAAAAAAAGAGAGTAGAAAACTCCTATTACATTCGATGGGGATTGGATTCAAGTAGAAAGATGAAAATGGGAGCGCAGTCCCTATTTCTAATCTTGAGTCTAATTTTCTATGTATTCCTTTGAGTAGTTTGGCGTATTGCCGTACATACTGTTCCAGAATTAAAATAAACTTGCAATACATATGAAATTAAATGATTTTTCAATACATTCGATGGGGATTGGATTCAAGTAGAAAGATGAAAATGGGAGCTCAGTCCCTATTTCTAATCTTGAATCTAATTTTCGATGTATTCCTTTGATTAGTTTGGCGTATTTCCGTACATACTGTTCCAGAATTAAAATAAACTTGCAATACATATAAAATTAAATGATTTTTCAATACTGGTTGACTGATTGCTCCTGTTGAGAGTGTTGCTTCTTGCTTTGCTGAGTGGAGTTTTCCCCTTGTTGGCTCTAAGTGATTGATTTGATATAGGCTATGGCTTCCTCAAGATTTTTTCATTTGTTTTTGAGCTCTATTATTTCGGCTTTCTGCTTATTTATGTCTCTCTGTTTATAGATGTTCTCTATTTTCATTTTCGACCTGAGATCCTTGAGTGCTTCATTGAACCTACCTATCCTGAACTTATTTGCCCTGCAAGTTGGGCAACCTTCCTTTTTTGCAACTGTTTCTATAGGATTGCACTCCATTTTGATCCTCTGACTTGCTAAATCTTTTGTAATTTTTCCATTCCTCTTATATGTGCTCTTGCTGATCTTACTGTTGTTTATGATATGCCTTCTGGTGAGATTCTTTTGCTCTGCTTCATTGTCCTTAGAATAGGAATTTGACCTGTTGCAGCCTGTTACCACACAATAGATACTGATACACAACAGTGCCTAATCTGGTAATGAGAAGATGCTCTGGACTTGATTTGAAGAGATACTTTGAAGCTTATTTGAAGGGATGTCCACTGAAACTTTTCCGGATGCTGAATGGATGATGGAGAAAACACCATGAGAAGGCAAATGGATTTGAAGGGAGTGATGATGATATCGAGAAGAGGGAGACACACTGATAAGATGCCACAAAGGAATGGATACACAGGGCAAAATGCTATGTCAATTCAAGGGAGGGATACACAGGGAGTTATTGGGAGCAATATGCTTGTTGGGGGAAACGAGAATGCACTTGTTGTTACAGTGTTTGGAGATGGCTGAGAGAATAACAGAGAGCTCACAGAGGGATGACAGATGACACAGGTGTATGAAAATGCCTAATTGAGAGAATGCTTCACTGATGGCTTGACACAGAAAGATGAAAACATATAACTCAGAACGTTTGCTATTCACTGGAGAGTTACACAGGCTAGCATTGAAATTACTAACCCTGTTAATGAACGCGAGGATACAAGTCCTGTTGCAGTGTTTGAATATGGTCATTTGATTGCGATTTATGAACACATATTTTTCTTGAAACTTGACACTGATATACCAGATATCGGTGTGATTCACGCAGAGAATATTTCTATCTTCCTTGGCCTGTGGGCTTTGGATGATGTTAGATTTTATTTGGATTCGCTGATTATACTCCTGTAGGTACTAATTGAGTGCATCTGCTAACAAATCTGCCTTTTGATCTTCTAGTGTACTCTCACTGTTGTTTTGATTTTCCTAATGCTTTTTTCCATTTTTTTCTCTTTCTTCATGAGGAATGTAATAGATTATGGGATGGAACTGCAATATATTTCATTGTTTTCCTTGATGTTTCTTGCTTCTCTTTTTGTAGCCTTATTGGCAAGGTTATCAACATATTTATTATGTTCTCTCAGGACATGTTTGAAGTTGACCCTTCCTAATCCTTTTAGATTCAATCTTATCCTCTTATATATTCTGTTCATTACCAAATTATTGAGATTTTTACTATTGATCATTGCTTCAATAACAATTGCAGAGCCTCCTATTATCATAGGATCGGATTTTTTTTTTTTTAAATCCTTGAGCCTAATAGAAGACTATAGGCTTCTCTGCTTTGTTATTTGTGGTTTCTCCTAGGCCCCATTTGTAGGTGGCGATCTCTTTCCCATTTGGATCACTTATCGCTCCTCCTGCTCCTACTTTGCACGGATTGTTTTTCGATGCCCCATTGAAAAAAACACTGAATCTATTTTTTTGTAGGTGGCGATCTCTTTCCCATTTGGATCACTTATCGCTCCTCCTGCTCCTACTTTGCACGGATTGTTTTTCGATGCCCCATTGAAAAAAACACTTAATCTATTTTTTTTTCTCCACTCTTCAAGTTTTTTTTCACTCATCCTTAGTTTCCAATTTCTTGCTGTAGGAGCTTTCTTTGGTCCTGTTTTCCCAGTGTTTTCCAAAATAGCTTTGCCAATCCAGTCTCTCTCCTCTTGCGGAAGATTGTTGTGATCCATTGTTGACATCCCTTTAGTGTTTAAAATTTCTGAGACTAAACTCCATGTTTTAGATAAACGTTTACCTATTCTTGGATTTTGGTCTTTGAAGATACTTTTATTTTTAGTTAGCCAAATCTGCCAACACAATACCGATGGAAGGCATTTCCAGAGCCTGATTATTATAGTCTTGTTTTTTGTAGAGCAAGAGTAATTCTTCTCCCATGCTTTATAAATCTTTGAGAAAGTGTTTGTGAAATTTAAGTCGATTTCCAACGGGCTTGTAATCTGCATCCAACATTCTTTGGCTAACAATACTATCCATATTTATGTGAAACAAACCAAACAATACTCACCTCACAATCAAATAGCTATCGAATAGCTGCTATGATAATTGCTTCCATGTGAAAGACTTTTTCCTTTTCATTGAACAGATCAACGGTGAATAATAAAAACGTGGATTTAATTACAAGTTGATTTCTTTTATAAATTGAGTTGTCACACAATTTTTGGTTGAACTATCACTTAACTTTTCACTGGAATGATTTACTCTAATTTAGAGTGCTAAAAACATGATGAGAAGTAGTTACAAGTAGAAATAAACGGTTTGCTTGTTCAACCCCATTAAATTACATGACATTTCACCGTTTACACAGATAAATGATATTGCAACTCAGTTTCATGTGGCCATGAACTGGTTTCTAAGAACGTTATAGTAGAAGGAACACATTTTTACCTCCTATTTTATAGAGCAGTTTCAGGATTTCAAAATTTCAAGAGACCCTATGATTTTCTGTTTGAATGATCTGAAAAGTAAGTTTTCAGTGATTTAACTCTGCGAGTAGTTTCTATATTTTTCGTTGTATGCTTCTTTTGAACATATTCATCATAAAGATGGTCAATTTTTTTTATATGAGTGCCAATCTTTTGGTTATTTGATCATTTTATAACAAATGAAATGCACAGACTTATAAAGTATGACTAGAAGACATTATTACCAGTTTTTTCGCAAACCGAGGAGATGGGTAATCTACCAATTTCAACCCACATATATATATATATATTTTTGATGAAACAGAATTAAAAAAAAAAAAAGAGGACTGGCCAGATCATAAAAAAAAACTTTTTTAAGGCTACAACTTAATTCCATCAATGATGGTAACCATAGAGTAAAAAAAAAACATTATGGTGATGTTTTGTTCTCTCTTCAGTTTTTAGCTGATAAAAAATATTATAATTTGGTTGTTAAACATAAAATAATTATAAAGTATTAATAGATAATAGAAGATATTTTAAGCTTTATATGAAGAGCATATGCAAGCAATGTAGTATACGAACACTTATATGAAGAGCATATGCAAGCAATGTAGTATACCAATACTTCTTTCACTAGTGACTTAGCTATTTGGTTCTTAAGTTAGCTTGGTAATATTTCATGATCTCTACGTGATCCGGTACTATAATTTGGGCAATATTTTTTTCCTTTTACCTACATAATATAACAAGATTCACACAACGAACTGTAATTTGTGAAATCCTATCCAAATAATCGCACATTAAGTTTGTGAAATCCGGGCCAACATTAAGTTTGTGAAATCAGGGCCTTGGGAAAAATTGAGTTTGGTTTCAGAACTTTTCTAGAATATTAAATTCATTTTCTGTATGAACCAGACATTATAATTTTACCAAAATCATATATTCCTCTTAAGAATACATCTGCACATTGCCTTTGGGTTCTGTGTAGTGGGAAAATTATCATTTTTCAAGCTGGATTCCTCTATGTCTGGCTTTGCTGCCAAGAACCTTTGCTTGGCATTCCCAAGAACAACCCCATCCTTATTCATTTTTAATTGATGATTCACTATCATTATAGGCATAGCATGATGAAGGATGTATTTTTATTTTCTTGGATATCGTTTCTTTGCCTACCCTTGTTATGGAAACCACTTTCCCATCAGTAGACTCATCCACTTTCTCTGTAAGAGAAGTTTTTAAAATAGAGTTTGAATCAATGAGCTGAGTTAGTTCACTTGTACATAATTTCAGTGAAATCTGGTGAAACTCACCAAGACGTAATGAGTTTGCTGGTTTGACCAAGACACTGCAACTTCTGATGAGTTTCAAACTTACTTTGACCATTTCATAGATTTCGACAGACTTTGATAGGTATTTGCCTATTTTAAGAATTTCTTGAGTCTAACTTATTTGCCAAGTTTTTTTTTCAAGATTTCTTGTCCCGTTCATATTCTTGCTTTTTCGCTTTTCCTAGGGCTCCTAAGTCTGAGTCACGTGATTATGCCCCATCTCAATATAATGGAAGCCCATGCCCTTTATCATTTTAAATCTATGTAATTTAAAAAGGCATTAGGTCTTGTAGCCATTCACAAACAAATTTGAGGCTCTTGTTTATGAACAAACCATCAGTTGATTTCTTGTGTAGAAAAATAATATCCAAGCAGTGCAGATGTTAACAATAAAACTGGAGGCATTGTTTCAATTTTTAATATCATAAATCTTTGATCTCGGTACGGTTATAAAAATAAATTTGACATGGTTAATACATATCTAATTAAAAATTCACTACCTAATTATCACAACAATAATCTAAGTATCTTGGCTCTTATTTTATGCTTCTTCAGTGATGAATTTTGATATTGAGTGTCTGACAGTATTATTACAGTGTTTGGTTGCATTATTCCAGTGGTGTTTTTTTGAGTGTACAGGGTCTCTACAAACAATTTCTTTTTTTTTTTTTACAGTTCATCAATTTTCTTTTCATCACATTTTGATAACTAATCTGGCTTTGGTAGACTGATATACTTGTCTGATATTAAATTATGGAAGTGAGACCTGAAATTCCAAGGGTATCATCATTTGTTTTGGAGGATCAATTGTAAGTGTGGCTATCATTGCATGCATATGCTGGTCACTTGATTTCACTGTTAGAAATCTGATATATTTTTTTCAAAGGTCTGATATAGGTCTAATCTTGACATTACAGTGATATATTATCTTTGCAATTGGCACTAAGCTTGAATCTAGATCATTAGTACTCCTTATCTTGCATTCAATGATCATTTGAGAAGTGATTTGGTGGATTGATCGGATCATCTAGTGACTCACGTCACATTGCAGTTTTGCTTTAATTAGTTATTGAATTTTGGTATCTAAGGGCTGATATATTCTTGGCAATAAGTTACAACAATCAGACTTCTTGATAGCAGACTAACGTTGGTATAACTTAAAGTTTGGTGCATTCATTTTTCTCATGCATTATTGTGCCATTTTATAGATCGCAGATTGATATTTGCATTAGTATTGGAAAACCTCCTTTCTTATTTCTTCTCTGGTTTGGATACCGATTTTTTCCTCTGTGGTTTTCTGCTCTCATTAGAATCTCATTGCATGGTAAAACCACTGATAGAAATTTCCACAAAGAAATATGAGTTTACTTGTTGGTTCATTGCGGTATTATAATAGTTGGTAGATTGTGTATTGTAGGTGTTTATCTTCAAACTGTGATTAAAATACCATGCACAATACTAAGCATACATAAAAGAGATATTCAAAAACAACTGATATACACCTTGCATTAAATTTAAAAGCGCACCCACCACTGAAAGTACACAATCCAACAATAGTATGATTTCTGAGATTCGAAATGATGATTTCTTATCAAATTTATCAAAATTTCCATTGATGGATTTTAATGAGTAGATTGCTTGCTTACTTAGCTAAGACAGATACTTTTATGGAGCATCTAAAAGCATGTTTTATTGTTTAAACTTTATGATACATCTAAATCGTACACTATGATTTCAATTTAGTTTAATTAACTGTTATGATGTTGAGTATAATGTTACATGAAGTTTCGTGATTCAAGGTTAATTGCATATATTGGATAAAGTTGTCTAAGGAGAAATGGAAAGGAGAAACTTGCAAATTTTCTAATGATGATAACTAATGATAAGCTCATGTGATTATGGCCAACTTGGATCAGATAAGTTTTGTGCATGACAACATCTATAATAGTTTTTCCCTCTAATGGGAGAGTCACATTGTAAAGTTTCCATAGGTGACTAACTATGAATTATGGATAACAAGATGTATGATCAGGCACTTTTATTATGTTGATCTCTTAAAATAGGAAATGATAAGTGGATTACATTTGGTAGCCATCTTAATGAATTTATTTATAGGGTATTACCCAAATTGGGGAATAATAACAACATTTCCAAAGTGTATTAATGCTTTGTTTCTAAGAGAGGAGGAAAAGAAACCACAAGGACTGGAGGTGAGAAATTAAAGTCAATTTAATAAAATAGAATGAAGTGAAAAAGTTTCCATTTTTGAAGTTAGTAGACATGGAATATTAGGAAATTAAGACTAGGAGAAAATAAAAATATATCTATGAATATTAGATAGGAGGAAATGGAGGGATGTTCTATCAAGAAGAAAGTTCTTTTAACGATATAGATGAGTGGATTGAGAAACATGATTGGTAATGGTCATAGTGATGATCTACATAGTTTAATAGTTGAAGTATAGAAGGAATGTTGCTATAAATTTTATAAGGATAACTTGAGAGGGATTGTGTACATATTGACAAAAGAAGTGAGATTCAATCAATAACGGTTGTACTTCACTGGTTTGCACTCATTATTTTACGAGTAGGACTTCACATAGAGAAACTTATCAAGTTTTGTTCCCATAACGTTAAAAGAGGTTATTTCCACAAAACACCACACATTTAAATTTTCATGGACAATGATGGTGGTAGATGGTCTGTATCCTAGTCCAAGGATGTCCCCAAGGCTCGCGCCTGACTCAGACCTCATCTGCCCCAAGGCACGGATCCGGTACGGTATTCAATGACTCCGGGCATCTCACAAGGCTGGCCCACTCCCTCCATAACTACTAAGGTGCACAGCCCCAAGCATCGACGTCCTTACACCCCCACCAGACTTCGGTGTTCCAATCTAATAATAGGCACCTAGCCTAGAACATCAGGCACTTGGCCTCCTCAAGATGGTCCCATAGCCCTTCAAGAGCTATCCATCAAGAGATACACAAGACAAAGGAACCACTGGCATATGTAGTGTTGATTGAGTTTGTCCCCAGCCCATATAGTGTTACTTATTCTCCCTCGTACATATGGGCTCGCACGAGATCATCAAATAAACCGGCCCTCTTTTCCCATTTGTGGAGTCCTGTAAATCATCACACCTCAACATGCAACCAATGCATTAGCCATACCATCATAGTATCATAGAAAATAATCCACATGCCAAGTCTTGCATCTCATCATGAGAACATTCATCATTATTAATCGCAACATTATGAATAATAACGAATTGCATGCTCATGCATGTCATAAATTTGTATGCAATTATCACATGCTTCACCTTATGAAATACCCTCATAAGTTATAACATCAACATATTTGCATCAAGACATATCATGACTTCACATAATAAATGAATCACATATCAAGAAACCTCATATTATAGCATCATAATTCTTATGATGCATTATGCAAATCATATCCATCATGAGTATTTAACATTAAATACCTATCATGGACCCAAACTTCTACATGCATGTTTAAGTTGAAGTCTCGTGAGGAATTTGCCATATCATCCTCCTCCTAAGGATACATCATCACTATTGTAACACTTATATCAATATGAAGCACATGTGCATGATTACCCTTATACCATCATATCTTCAATATGAGAAACATCTCAATACTTATCAAATATAGAATAATACTTTATAAGCTTTTTTTATCACGATTCATCAGAAAAAATCATTTTCATTTACTTTACAGACCTTTAACTATGAACTGATATTATTCAACATCCATCTAGGATCTATGTTATCTCATCAGGGTTATTAGTGTTATGATTTCATCAAGATACCAATTACTTTTCAATAATCATTTCTACTTCTTTCAACTAGGAAGTTGACCATTTACACTATAGGTTTAATCATCTAAGTACATTATGATATAATCATTATTTAATTAATTTTCTAAGTAATATCAAATTCAAATCAGAGTAGCACTTACCTGTGTTAACTGTGGTTGACGTCTGCTAACGGAAACAAGGTTTTGGGGACGACTCTCCACCCAACTGTAGGCTCAATTGCGCAAGGACTTGCCACAACTGGCCACCCCCAAGCCCTCAATCAACGTACTACTGCCAATGACTCCTTTGCCTTAGAACACTATTCACCCAAGAGAATGAATGATAGAATCTTGGAATGATGGAATGCCTCCCATCTTCCTCACCATCTAATAAATAGAACAAACATTGGAAGGGTAACCACATGCACCCACTCCATGTATCTACATGCAACTTTATTACTTCCTTGTTTTATTTCTTTTTGATAGCTTTACTGATTTTTTTACTGTTTTCTTGTTTTATTTCTATTTATTTTTGTTTAGAGCTTTAGTATGGTTATTTATTACTATTTTTATTTTGTTTTATTCATGGTTTATTATCTATTTTCTTGTATTTTTTAATATTATTTATTATCATTTTATTATTATTATTATTCTTTATTTATTATTAAGGTATTTATTATTTATTATATTATTTTTTATTATTTATTATTAACGGAGGGACATTACATACTCTCTCGCTTTAAGGAACTTCGTCTCGAAGTTAAGTTGAATTATTTTTATTATTTATTTATTGTTTTTGTTATTTATTACTTCATGTTGTCGACACCCTCTGCTAAACTAGTATAACCAACAAGCATCAAAGTCCTTACACCCCCACTAGACTTCGGCATCCCAATCCAATAACAGACACCTAGCCTAGAATATCAGGCACTTGGCTTCCTCAAGATGGTCCCATAGCCCTACAAGAGCTATCCATCAAGAGCTACATAAGACAAAGGAACCACTGACATATGTAGTGTTGATTGAGTTTGTCCCTAACCCATATGGTGTTACTTATTCTCCCTGTGCGTATGGGCTCGCATGAGATCATCAAATAAACTGGCCCTCTCGGCCCATTTGTGGAGTCCTGTGAATCATCACACCTCAACATGCAACCAATGCATTAGCCATACCATCATAGTATCATAGAAAATAATCCACATGCCAAGTCTTGCATGTCATCATGATAACATTCATCATTGTTAATCGCAACATTATGAATAATAACGAACTTCATGCTCATGCATGTCATAAATTTGTATGCAACTATCACATGTTTCACCTCATGAAATACCATCATAATTTATAACATTAACATATTTGCATCAATTCCATTTACTTTAACTATGAACTAGGATTATTCGACATCCATCTAGGATCTTTGTTATCTCATTAGTGTTGTTAGTGCTATGTTTTCATCAAGATACCAATTAATTTTTCAATAGTCATTTCCACTTCTTTCAACTAGGAAGTTGGCCCTTTACACCATAGGTATAATCATCTAAGTACATTGTTAAATTTCACATGAGCTTCATCATCTTGAGTCTTAATCTCTCGTCATATATTCTTCCTTCCCAAGGAAATTATGGTGAAATTCATTGTTAAGATATTACAATCATTATTTAAATCATCTATCTCAAAATTAAAATCCCTTGGTTTTACATCTATTTACCCTTTGGCTTACCGATTCCAATATCGCTATATGCAGTTGCATATAAACACTAGGTCATCATGATTTAATTTTATATCATGCTTAATTTACTTGCATGAGGGTTTGTTGATCCATGTTGACTTATACATACATCACTTAACCATTATCATTTTCATCCACAAAAATATTTTCTTACCTCGTCAAGTTCCTATCTCAATACCACTTTATCGTGATGTGTGGTTTAACGGTAAGTTTATTTGGGCGAAGCTCAAGAGACCATGGTTCAAATCTCATTGAGTACATGACCTATTGTGGTGGCGGCTCAAGCGAAAATTTTCCCTCGCCCTGGTGGCACGAGAGTCTAGCTTTGCTACCGAAACCACCCTTACTTCAAGTTGGACAAGAGACTCTTTCTCATTAAATAATATCATTATTTTCGATTTTGAAATAGTTGGAAACACTACTACCATCATTGTCCATGAAAATTTTAAATGTGAGGTGTTATGTGGAAACAACCTCTCTTAACGTTATGGGAAGTCCTACTCATGAAACAATGAGTGAAAATCAGTCAAGTACAACCTCTATTAATTGAATTTTACCTTTTTTGTCACTATGTACACCATCTTTCTCAAGGTATCCTTATAAAATTTCTAGCAACATTCCTTCATATACTTCACTATTATTTTAAACATCTTCCTCGTTTATCATCACTTGGTCATTATGAAAATTCTCAACTTCATATCTTCACATTTTTAAAATATGTAAATCATCATTATGACCATTACCAATCATGTTTCTCACTCCGTTCATCAATACCCTTAAAAGAACTTTCTTATTGATAGAACATCCCTTCATTTCCTCCTACCAGATATTCATAGATATATTTTTATTTTTCTCCTAGCCTTGATTTCCTAATATTCCATGTCTACTAGCTTCAAAAATGGAAACTTCTTCACTTCATTTGACTTTAATTTCTCACCTCCAGTCATTGTGGTTTCTTTTCCTCCTCTCTTAAAAGCATAGCATTGATATACTTTGGAAATGTTGTTACTATTCCCCAACTTGGGTAATACCCGATAAATAAATTCATTAAGATGGCTACCAAATGTAATCCGTTTATCATTTCCTGTTTTAAGACATCAACATAATAAAATTTCCTAATCATACTGTTAGGGTCCCACCCTAACCTCCGTATTTATGTAGTAGGATCAAGTCATAGTTATAGTTAAGTAAAGATTCAATAAAGCCCATATTAATAATTGTAAGCAGTTAACCTGCACTTAATGACAGGACCACAGTTAATTGCAAATGGGCCATGGTATTGATCCATGGTATTGCATGTATGAGTCATATATAAAGGATAGAGCCTCCCTGCGAGGAGCATCATGTTTTATTTTGTAATCAAGCTCTGCTCTATTGGAGGTTGCCCCCTCGAAGAGGCAAGTGAATATTGCTTTCTGAATAATAAAATGCTTGCTGTTGTTTCTCACTATTCTATGTTATGGGTATATTTCTTCGCATATTCTGTATTCTGGTATCGTCTTGCAAATTAAGAGCAGAACAAGTGGTATTAGAGCTCTTTCCAGGGTTGGTGGGATCTCCATTTCTTAGCAAATTTTTTTTGGCTAGAGACGTGTTCCGGCGTCTTTAAAACACGGGATCTGTCGTTAAGCGCATAAACCTGCGGATTTGGGGAGGCATGCACGCAGGAAATACAAGAGGTGGTCACGCTTGTTGGACTCCCTTGTAACCCCTGTGGGTACCCCTTCGAGTAGTAGCGCATTAGACAGAACCACGCACGGACTGTCTTCCAAGTACCCTCTGGGTATATCGGAAGCCCCCTAGCTTCTTTGAAACCTCGCCATAGATAAACCGTCGGCCGTCTTGCTGCTACAATACACCAAGAACAACACTCAGAGAGATTAATTGCCCGTACGATAGGGTAGTCGGGTAGTTAGAGCCCTGAAACATTGGGCCGAGTACTACTATCAGACCCTTATGTATATTTCAATTTGTAGCACCCGACACTCCTCGAGACCATAGTTCCCTTTTCTATCTCGGGACCACGCATAATCTCTGCCAGATTAGATCTCGCAAGTGGGGTTGCAACAGCAGCAGACATCAGTCCCGCAGTTCTGAGTTAACAGAACAGGCATTCCGATCTATTAGATCCATCAGATCCACAGCAGCAATCTGTTCTGTTGCTCAGAGATATCCGATCAGCCATTCAGATCTCTCAGATCCACCAGATCTGAGTAGTTGTGTGGGGTTCCTATACAAGGGCGTGATTTTCCCAAGACTTTTGGCAGCATTGACATTTTGGGGATTTGACTACTGCAGTATTCCTAAGCAAGGAGTAAAACTCCGTTAGGAGTTTTCAAAAAAAAAAAAGTCTGAGACCCCCAGGGCACTTATTGGTGATCTAGCCCATAAGAACCAGGACGTCGGGCTGAGCAAGGTGGTACCATTCAATTGTTAGTGAAAAAAAAAATCGAGCGGTCCCAAATTTCAAGTACATCGGATTCGGTGCATGGTAGAAACTAGAGCTCAAGCTATGGCGAATGAGAAGATCGACAAATTGGAACAATTCTTGAAAGACATCCAAGATCAGCTTGACAAACTAACTAACGCACTCTCTAAGGGCAAGGCAGAAGCCCGCGAGGAGGCGTATATTGGCAATGAACACAGTGAGGGTGAGTCTAGCCACTCTCTTCACCTCTGGGGCACCCACCAACAATCCCGTCCGCGACCTCCCAAGCTGGATATGCATAAATTTGATGGTTCTCACCCGGTAGCATGGGTAGCACAAATGGAGTAGTATTTCAATATGAATTACATCTTAGATAATGAGACTCAGCTTATGGTGGGGAGCATGTACTTGGACAATGAAATATGGCAATGGTGGAAATGGAATCAACGTTGCAATGGAAGTTTTTTGACTTGGGACACCTTCAAAAAAGCTCTTACAGAGCGCTTTGACCATGACTCTGCTTTTTTGGGTTGTCTCACTAAGCTTTGACAGACTGGCACAATGGATGAATATGTTATAGCCTTTGAAGCCTTAGCTTTCCGCACTAGGGGTCTCCCAGATGCGTTCTACACGGAATGTTTTATCAGTGGTCTTAAAGAGGCCATACAAGCCCACGTCCGACTGCACCACCCTCCCACATTGTCGGAGGCTTGCAAGGTAGCTCATAACGTGGAATGTGCGTTAGCGGCCCAGTCCATTCGCCCAAATTTCACTGCCAAGGGTCGTCCCCCACAGTCTCACAGCACGACTCAAACACTTAAGGTTCAAAAGATGTCACCTGCATAAATGGATGAAAGAAGAAAGCAGGGATTATGTTACTACTGTGATGAAAAATACTCCCCAGGTCATAAATGCAAGGAGCCCAAATTATTTCAAATTGATGCCACTGATTACAGCTCACCAGAGGAAGCCCCACCACTTGAGGAGCTTGATGAGGTAGAAGAGGACAACCAAAAGGACAATGTCCCTGACGAATCGGTTATTTCGCTGCATGCTTTGGCAGGGATTTTTTCGCCTCAAACTCTCAAAATCAGAGGTTTTATTAAACATCGCCCAGTAGTAGTTTTGATTGATAGTGGAAGTACACATAATTTCATACATCAAAGAGTCACGGAAGCAGTGTATTGTTTTGTACAAGCAGTTTCTAACTTCCAAGTCCAAATTGTGGATGGGGGAACAATGAAATGTGAAGGCCACTGTGAAAATGTCAAACTTCAAATGGGGGATTATCAGTTGAAGACCCACATGTTTGCCATACACATGGGAGGGTGCGACATTGTCCTCGGTGTTGAATGGCTTCGCACTCTTGGGCCAATCACACTAGATTTCCAGGAGTTATATATGAGCTTTAAGCAGAACAACTCCACATACCCTTCGCGGACTCCAGGCGGGAGCTCCCTCTATCATCAGCTCACATAGGATGGAAAAATTGTTAAAAAAGGGACATCATGGAGTTATAGCTCAATTTAATGCCATCTAGGCTGTCGAACCCAATTCTCTGCCGATTCATCCTAAGATGCAACAGATTTTAAATAACCATTTTCCAATCTTTGACAAGCCTCATGAGCTTCCACCCTCGAGAGGGGAACATGATCATAGCATCACCTTGGTTCCAGGGGCCCAACCACCCAATGTGCACCTATACAGATATCCATTCACCCAAAAGAATGAAATAGAAAAATAATCAAGGAACTTTTGGAAGTAGGCGTCATTCGTCCCAGCATTAGTCCTTATTCATCACTGGTGGTCATGGTGCTCAAGAAAGATGGGGAATGGCGTATGTGTCTAGACTTCAGGGCCCTCAATAAGTTGACAGTCAAAGATAAATTTCCCATCCCGGTTGTTGATGATTTGCTGGATGAACTCAATGGGGCTCAATTCTTCACTAAGCTGGATCTTTGCTCAGGCTACCACCAAATTCGCATGAAGGAAGTCGACATTGCAAAGACTGCTTTCAGAACTCATGAAGGCCATTATGAGTTCCTGGTCATGCCAATCAGTCTTTGTAATGCCCCATCTACTTTTTAGAGCCTTATGAACCACCTTCTCAAACCATATCTCAGGAAATTTGTCCTTTTTTTCTTCGATGACATCCTCATCTACAGTTGCACTTGGGTCGCACATCTTTAGCATGTAGGTCTGCTCTTGCAACTGCTCCGCAAGCATAAATTATTTGTTAAGATTTCCAAGTGTTCTTTTGGCATGGAAGAAGTTGAGTATCTGGGCCACATTGTGGGGCGTGAAGGTGTCAAGGTGGACCCCAAAAAGATCCAGGCCATGCAGGATTGGCCTCAACCTAAGACCTTGAAGAGCCTGAGAGGATTTTTGGGTCTCACAGGCTACTACCGCAATTTTTTCTACAATTATGGTCGCATTGCGCAGCCCCTCACTCAACTCCTCAAGAAAAACTCATTCTTCTAGAATGAGGAAGCACAACAGGCATTTACAGCTCTCAAAAATGCCATTTGTTCCACTCCAGTCTTAGCACTACCCGACTTCACCAAATCTTTTGTCATTGAATGTGATGCTTCGGGTACAGGTATTGGGGCAGTCTTAATGCAGGAAGGTCGACCCTTGGCATTCACAAGCCAACAACTAAGTGGGAAGAATCTGGGACAATCTACCTATGAGAAGGAAATGATGGCCATCTTACATGCCGTAGATACCTGGCGACATTACTTATTGGGGTGACGTTTCCAAATCCGCACAGACCATCATAGTCTCAAATATTTTTTGGAGCAACGCCTATCCTCCCCACAACAAAACAAATGGCTCGCCAAAATGCTGGGATATGATTATGAGATCATTTACAAGAAAGGGCACGAAAATATTGTAGTAGATGCATTATCTCGCCAATTTGAGGAGGAAAGTACCCTGCTCGCAATTTCCCTTCCCATTCCAGAATGGATTGAAGAGGCTCGCAAGGAATGGTTTTCAAATCTCTGGCTCCCCCAACTCATTACTCAATTGCAGGTGGATCCAAATTCCACCAAGGGCTGCTCGTGGCAGGATGAGATTCTTCGCTACAAGGATAGAGTCGTAATATCACCAACATCCACCCTTAAAAGCCGCATTTTGGCAGAATTTCACTCATCCCCCACTGCAGGATATTCAGGCTTTCAGAAGACGTATGCTCGCACTAGAAGATCATTTTTTTGGACAGGCATGAAAAAGGACATCCTTACTTTTGTAGCGGAATGTGATATCTGTCAGCGCCACAAAGGGGAGACAGTCAAAGCACCAGACAGATTACAACCATTGCCCATCTCGGCATCAATATGGACGGAGGTTTCTATGGATTTCATTACAGGTCTTCCAAAGTCAGGAAACAAGTCAGTCATCATGGTGGTTGTGGACTGACTTTCTAAGTATGCTCATTTTTGCACCCTACCCCACCCTTTTACATCGACTTTGGTCGCTCAATCTTTCATGGATCAGATCTTCAAATTGCGTGGCATGCCCACTTCTATTGCGTTTGATCGTGACCCGATCTTCACCAGTAATTTTTGGCAAGAACTCTTCAGGCTACAAGGCACCCAACTAAAACTCAATACTTCCTATCATCCACAAACGGATGGTCAAACTGAAGCTGTTAACAAATGTCTAGAAACCTACCTTTGGTGTTTCACTTCAAAAAAGCAACATCTTTGGGTACAGTGGTTACCTCTAGCTGAATGGTGGTATAACACCAACTATCATGCCACCACCAAAGTGACTCCCTATGAAGCAGTTTATGGTCAACTCCCTCCTTCCCCTACATCTTATATCAAGGGGTGCTCAAAGGTACAAGTAGTGGATCAACTCCTACAAAGCCGCACAACCATGCTCGCCCATCTTAGAGAGAATCTTCATCAAGCTCAAAACCGCATGAAGCAACAGGTAGATCAGCATCGCTCAGAGCGCCAATTTCAAGAAGGGGATCAGGTATTTTTGAGGCTGCAACCATATAAGAAAACATCACTCAAATACAAGGGTTGTTAGAAACTATGTCCAAAATTATACGGACCGTATCAAGTACTTCAACGCATTGGAGAAGTAGCCTACAAGCTAGCTTTGCCACCCACTGCAAAAATCCATCCAGTTTTCCATGTCTCATGCCTCAAGAAAGTGATTGGGAAAAATTGCAGAATTCAAACCAGTCTACCTGAATTGGATGAAGAAGGGTCAATCTGGCTCCAACCTGAACGGGTCCTAGATACACGAGAACGGCACCTGCGTGGCTGCATGATCAAAGAAGTACTCGTCAAGTGGAAAGACACCTCTCCGGAAGATGAAACCTGGGAACCAACCACTATTCTTCAGTAGTTTCCGCAGCTTCAGCCTTGTGGACAAGGCTATTCTTAAGGGGGAGGGCATGTTAGGGTCCCACCCTAACCCCCTTATTTATGTAGTAGGATTGAGTCCTAGTTATAGTTAAGTAAAGAGTCAATAAAGCCCATATTAATAATTGTAAGCGGTTAACCCGCACTTAATGACAGGACCACAATTAATTGCAAATGGGCCATGGTATTAAATAGATGGTATTAATAAGAACCATGGTATTGCATGTATGAGTCATATATAAAGGATAGAGACTCCCTGCGAGGAGCATTGTGTCTTATTTTGTAATCGAGCTCTGCTCTATTGGAGGTTGCCCCCTCGAAGAGGCAAGTGAACATTGCTTTCTGAATAATAAAATACTCACTATTTTTTCTCACTATTCTATGTTTTGGGCATATTTCTTCGCATATTTTGTATTTTGGTATCGTCTTGCAGGTTAAGAGCATAACACATACATCTTGTTATCCATAATTCGTATACTCATGGAAAACTTTACAATGTGGCTCTCCCATTAGAGGGAAAACCATTATAGATGTTGTCATGCACACAACTTATCTCCTCCGATCATTCTATTTTATTATACCTTCCAGGTTCCTTAAAAATGACCTTCATTATTACCATGATTATTCAACTTTATTAGTTGATTGCCAATATTTTCTTCTTTATGTGCATCATCCTTAGATAGACCTTATAGTGATACCTTTAGAGTACCATGTTATGATTATACCAAACTCTTCCATTATGTTCTAAAATAGGTTGCCTCTTCTTACTGATTTCTTACCCTTGTTGTGACACTTCCTCTCAACCACCATAAGTATCTATCTAGCACCAAGTTGGCCATAATCACATGATCTATCATTAGTTATCATCATTAGAAAATTTGCAAGTTTTTCCTTCCCATTTCTCCTTAGACAACTTTATCCAATATATGCAATTAACCTTGAATCACGAAACCTCATGTAACATTATACTCCACATCATAATAGTTAATTAAACTAAACTGAAATCATAGTGTACGATTTAGATGTATCCTAACATTCAAACAATAAAACATGATTTAGTCTGTCTTAGCTAAGTAAGCACTCCTAATTAGTTCACAACATCTTAATTATCAAGGATTTGTTGTCATCGTTAGAAGATCATATTCAGAGAGTTGTGTTCTTGCAATAATAGACCAGAGAAATGCCAAGCAATTGCTATCGCTAAAGGACAATGAGAACAACAATCCAACCCAAATAATTAGTGAATAATATGATCAGCATTCAAGGAATGTTATCTCTGTGTTTTTAGATCAGATTGAACCATAAAATAATGAATAGATGCAAGTGAACAACGATCATCTAAAGGTAATAAGATATCAGAGTTTATCCATTGTGAATTGGAACATATTTCACTATTTTAGAGCACTTCAATTGGTGACAAATTTCAACATCAATTATCCAAATACCTCAAGCACTATGTAAACTGTGTTGTAAAATGAACCGGTGGTGAGTAGTTACACCAGCATTAAAGATTTGTTCTTCCACAAAAACATGCCAGTATACCATATCAATAGTGCTCAAATTTTTTAAAGAAAATGCCATCCAATGTGGATCGAATCATGTCAGTTGGTGTATTGTTTAATCACAAGACATGAATGTTTAGGATGTGAAGTTCAGTTGTTTACAATGTTCGGAAATGACCATCATTCAAGATATGTTTAACATCATAACATGGTATCACAGGATTCTTAAGGCAAAATTCATGTGAAAATAAGCTGATAGACAGAAAATATACCGCTCTTTCAGAGAATTATACATCGTCAATTATGGGTAGATTATCACCATCCAAGATTACAAACAAAAAACTTTCCCAATGAATCAATGAGTCATAACAAAACTATATACCTTTAATCATGTGACTCATTTAGAATTTCGCTTTGTTATATGGTTGTAATGGAGAGAGCTATGTGAGCAACACCTTGGATTAATAAACTTTTAGATTAGTGAAGCACTGTCACACTAATGCAAATATCAATCTGTTGTCTATAATGATGCATGAGAAAACCAATGAGGAACTAATGAATGCACCAAACTTTAAGTTATACCAACGTTATTCTGCTGTCAAGACAATATCAAACCAAGCTTATGAAGAGGTTGTCAAGGTAATTACATTCAAGCTATTATTTTAGGAAATTCTAGACGATTTTTTGTTTGTTTGTTTGGAATAAGTAAACAATTCTGGTGAGGTTTTATGCTGCTTCTGCAGATGTTTTCCAAAAATTATTACAACATAATTCATTTCTCCGTGAACATTAACAACTTTTTACACCTGTTTACTTAGGTTCTTTTCCACATAAGCATTTATCTAGTACCTTGTCAAGAACAAACGTATTGGCTATATTTGTGTAATGGTATCGTTTTGTTGTCAATTCTCATCTTTTTAGCCAATTGTTGTATTTGTTGCTTCTTTCTCTTCCTTTTTCCTTCTTGTTCTTTTATCGTGAACCCATTTTGATCAAAGAGGGTACAAAAATCCTTGCAATAGCAGATTTACAATCAAAAAATCTTAGGCTGCTATGCAGTGACCGAGGGATATCTATTCGTCAAAATCGCCCAACACCATATACCAGGTTTGAAAAAGTTCGGCAGGGTCTCAAAGAGGGGAAGATTTAGAAAATTCAGGATCTCGAAAAATGTTTGAAAGTTTCACGAAAGAGTTTGAGTATGTGGAACATTTATAATTATACTTGGAACCATACATATTACTCAAAAATTCCAATAATTGATGCATGCACTGTTTCTTTTGCTATTAAAATGTTATTTTATGTTATGTTTTGTTGCAATTGTCGAGAAAAGGTTCAGAAGTTCAGTTAAGACTGGTTCTGCGGGTAGGGTTTGAGTTTGGCCAAACCTCAACCAGGTCCAGTGGCCAGCTGAACCTAGGAACTAAGCTCTCAAGGCTTGCACCTACCGCATTAGCATAAGGGAACAGAACCGATCTTTGCTACATAAACATTATTTCACATCTGGCAAAGAATCGGTGATCGACCAGTCCAACTATCAGACATTGTTAAAAATAAAGATATGAATAAGCATTTTCCAGGACAAAGTTGACTTGTCACAGGGATATTGGAATCATCATGTGTAGATTTCTTAGGAATCATCATGTGGGTATGTATAATTCAAAGTTCCCGGATGAACAGGCTAATTATCCTGGTATTGTTTCGATCCTTATGTTGTAATTAAGGAATGTAAAACCCGGTAGCTATTAAAGCTTTGTTAAGGGTTTGATATGGTGTTGTCTTCACGGGGGTGCTTGCAAGCGGGCCATCTTATTAATAAAATGATTTTATTTTGTGTTTTGGGGAGGGATAACCTTCCCAGTCATCCGCTCCGGTTTTGGGCCGGGTGGCGGTGTCTCTTCTTGTTTATGGTGTGGAATATTTCTTTGGTTGTTTGACTTCTTAAAACCCCTTAAAGTAATCATTTAATGGCCATAAGAATCTCAAGATACATTCAATAAATTTGTTTAATGGTTTATTTTGTTAAAAACAGTCCATTTATTTTTTTTATAACATCTTTCTTCTAACATAAGTTATAATTGCTTAAACAGATACTTAAAATATTTCACTCTACGACACATAATTTCAATTTATCCTAGCACATAAAAGTCATGAATCTGTAGACTTAATATTGGTGTGACATATAATTTCAAAGTCATGGTGAATAAATTTCCTTTTAGAATTCAAGTACCTTCTTAAAAAAATAATGCCACCAATATTCTTATGCATTATTCATTCGAATTTTGATTTTATGATTCTCTAAGTTTTATTCAGATATCACTATTACCTTCCAACTCATGTTTTCCATGATTTAATACTACAAAATTAGTGATTATTAATAATTTGCATGATCAATCAAACAATTTCAAATTTGGCAATGGTCTGATTACATGCCGTGCAGTAGGGGAAAAATATACAAAACAATAGATTGAAATGAATAAAGAATTTTCAAAACTTTGTTGAAAAATTTGGCATGGTTAATACATATCTGATTAAGAATTCACTACATAATTATCACAAAAATAATCTAAGTATCTTGGCTCTTATTTTATGCTTCTTTATTGATGAATCTTGATTTTTAAGAGACATTCTTCGGCGTAAATCACAAGATAAATCATTTGTCGACGCGTTTCGAACCAACTAGTGTGGTTCATCGTCAGGACAAGTTGAAGAAACAGATCCAACGATATTTTCTCTTAAACTTAATATGGATCACAAAAGCCTCAATTCAACAAATGAATCTTGATATTGAGTGACTGATAATATTATTACAATGTTTGGTTGCATTATTCCAGTGGTGTTTTTATTTCTCGTACAAGTTCTATATATCTTTTTTTATAGTTCATCAACTTTCTTTTTCATCACATTTTGATAACTGATCCGGCTTTGGTAGACTGATACACTTACAACCAGCGTATTTCTTTAGAATCATTACAAAAGTCTGATATTAAATTATGGAAGTGGGACCTGAAATTCCAGGGGTATCACCATTTGTTTTGGAGGATCAAATGTAAGTGTGGCTATCATTGCATGCATATGCGGGTGACTTGATTGCACTGTTAGAAATCTGATATTTTTCAGAGGTCGGATATATCTTTGATCTTGACATTACAATGATATATTACCTTTGCATTTGGCACTAAGCTTGAATCTAAATCATTTGTACTCCTTATCTTGCATTCAATGATTATTTGAGAAGTGAATCGGTGGACTGATTAGATCATCTAGTGACTCACATCACATTTTAGTTTTACTTTAATTAGCTATTAAATTAGGTATCTAAGGACTAATATATTCTTGGCAATAAGCTACAATAATCAGATTTCTTGACAACAGAATAACGTTGGTATAACTTAAAGTTTGGTGCATTCATTAGTTCCTAGTTGGTTTTCTCATGCATCATTATAGACAGTAGATTGATATTTGAAAAATATCAGATTTATAACAGTGAAATCAAGTTACCCGCATATGCATGCAATGATAGCCAAACACTTACAGTTGATCCTCCAAAACAAATGGTATTACCCCTGGAATTTTAGGTCTCACTTCCATAATTTAATATCAGACTTTTGTAATGATTCTAAAAAAATAAGCTGGCTGTAAGTGTATCAGTCTACCAAAGCTAGATCAGTGATCAAAATGTGATGAAAAAGAAAGTTGATGAACTATAAAAAAAGATATAGAGACCTTGTACGAGAAACAAAAACACCACTAGAATAATGCAATCAAACATTGTAATAATATTATCAGTCACTCAATATCAAGATTCATCACTGAAGAAACATAAAATAAGAGCCAAGATACTTAGATTATTGTTGTGATAATTATGCAATGAATTTTTAACCAGATATGTATTAACCATGCAAAATTTTTCAACGAAGTTTTGAAGATTCTTGATTCATTTCAATCTACTGTTTTGTATATTTTCCCCTTACTGCACGACATGCAATCAGACCATTGCCAAATTTGAATCTGTTTGATTGATCATGCAAATTATTAATAATCACTAATTTTGTAGTATTAAATCATGGAAACATGAGTTGGAAGGTAATAGTTACGTCTGAATAAAACTTAGAGAATCATAAAATCAAAATTCGAATGAATAATGCTTAAGAATATTGGTGGCATTATTGTTTTAAAAAGGTACTTGAATTCTAAAAGAAAATTTATTCACCATGACTTTGAAATTATATGTCACATCAATATTAAGCCTACAGATTCATGACTTTTATGTGCTAGGATAAATTGAAATTCTGTGCTGTAGAGTGAAATATTTTAAGTATCTGTTTAAACAATCATAACTTATGTTAGAAGAAAGATGTTATAAAAAATTAAATGGACTGCTTTTAACAAAATAAATCGTTAAACAAATTTATTGAATGTATCCTTATGATGATAGTGATATGCATAGGTATTATGATGTTATGTCAAGGTATATTGACATATTCATTTACTACATGATGATAGGTATTTAATGTTGAATACTCATGATGGATATGATATGCATAACGTGGCAAAGGAATTGTGATGTTATAATATGAGGTTATTGACATGTTGTTCGTTTATTATTTGAAGTCATGATATATCTTGATGCAATATATTCATGTTATAACCTATGATGGTATTTCATGAGGTGAAGCATGTAATAGTTGCATACAAATTTATGACATGCATGAGCAGGCAGTTCACAATGATGAATGTTCTCATAATGACATGCAAGACTTGGCATGTGGATTATTTTCTATGATACTATGATGGTATAGCTAATGCATTGTTGTATGTTGATGTGTGATGTGGGCAGCGAAGGCAGGTTTATTTGATGATCTCGTGCGAGCCTATACGCACGAGGGAGAATAAGTAACACCATATGGGCTAGGGACAAACTCAATCAACACTACATATGCCAGTGGTTCCTTTGTCTTGAGTAGCTCTTGATGTATAGCTCTTGTAGGGCTATGGGACCATCTTGAGGAGGCCAAGTGCCTGATGTTCTAGGCTAGGTGTCTGTTATTGGATTGGGATGCCGAAGTCTGGTGGGGGTGTAAGGACTTCGATGCCTGGGGCTGTGCGCCTTAGTAGTTGTGGAGGGAGTGGGCCAGCTTTGCGAGATGCCCAAAGTCATTAAGTACCGTACCGGATGCCTGCCTTGGGGCAAATGAGGTCTGAGTCAGGCATGAGCCTTGGGGCCAGCGTTGGACTAGGATACAGACCGGGTCAGGCTTATGCCTCGTGCCGAAAGTGGGAAAAATGACAGAGATTCCTTGGGATTTCCCAAGTGTTGTGAAACTTTCGGTACCTGCTGGTTATACTAGTTCAGTAGAGGCTGTTGGCAACATGAAGTAATAAATAACAAAAATAATAAATAAATAATAAATAATAAAAATAATAAATAATAAATAATAATAATAATAAAAATAATTCAACTTAACTTGAGGACGAAGTTCCTTAAATTGGAAGAGTATGTAATGTCCCTTAATAATAAATAATAATAATAATAAAAAAAAATCCCTTAATAATAAATAATAATTAATAAATAATAAAGCCCTTAATAATAAATAATAAATAATAATAATAAAAATAATAAATAATATTGAGAAAAAATACAAGAAAATAAATAATAAACCACAAATAAAATAATAATAATAATAAAAAATAGTAATAAATAATAAATAACCATACTAAAGCTTTAACTAAAAAATAAATAGAAATAAAACAAGAAAACAGTGAAAAACAATGAAGCTATCAAAAAGAAATAAAACAAGAAAGCAATAAAGTTCCATGTAGACACATGGAGTGTGTGCATGTGGTTCCCCTTCCAATGTTTGTTCTATTTATTAGATGGTGAGGAAGATGGGAGGCATTCCATCATTCTAAGATTCTATCATTCATTCTGTTGGAAGAATAGTGTTTTAAGACAGAGGAGTCACTGACAGTAGTACATTGATTGAGGGCTCAGAGGTGACCAATTGTAGCAAGTCCTTGCACAATTAAGCCTACGGTTGGGTCGAGAGTCGTCCCCAAAACCTTGTTGCAGTTAGCAGACTTCAACCGAAATCACAGGTACATACGTCAATCGAAATCATAGGTAGAGATAAGTGTTCTACTCATAGTTTTGAACTTGATATTAATTAATTGATAATTACATGTTGAAAATAAATTACTTGATTCATTACATGTTTATATTAGGCTGTTACAATAATATATTCCCACGCCGAGACATATAGACTTTGACAAATCTATCCTTCCAAGGACTTTACAATAATACTTTATTTTTCATTTAAATTTTCACCCTACAACTTTTATGCAACCTTACACTGACATATAGCTTAGGTTGTTTTTAATCAGTCAAGTTGGTTATGGCTGTTAAATTATCACTTTGCATCCTTACACTAACATATAGCTAAGGCTGCTTTTAATTAGGCAAATTGGTTACACTGGTACTAAATGGACCCGAACCAAAACCAAAAAATAAATTAATACCTTTACACGCACTGTTAAGAAATTTACTGCATAACATAAATAATTACTGAGAGGAATATATATAAGAAAATAACCAGCAACAACTATAAACACAAATATTTATCCGGGAAAACCTCAAATCTGGGAAAAACCCAACCTAATAAGATCTCATTCGCATTGGCCAAAACTCTGGCCAATCCAACTAAGTGAGCTTTCACTGCTCACCTCCAGGTCTTACATTACAATGAAGTCCTTCCAGCCTTTTATAAGCTCCATTACATATAATACCACGGGCAGAATACTATGGGTGCACAATACCATGTGCCACAAAACCATCACTGTTTAACCTGGTCAAATTTGACTCTATCCTCAGTCAAGTTTACCTAACAATTCCCCCCTTAAACTTGACTTGGGGTTCCTTGACTAACTCCAGCCAAATCTGCTAAGTGAGACAATCCCGCTCACTCTAGCTCTTACCCCCCTCAAAGTTTTTACCCGGGGTATTGTTAACCCGACATCCCCCCTATCACCTAGGTCTAACCCAGACTTTACCGGTGATCACCGAGGGGTACACATGCCTTACCAAGTCTTACAGTGGTATGCCCATTTACATGCAATAATTTTGACTTCATTATAGACGCAGACTTTATCGGTGATCACCGAGGGGTACACATGCCTTACCAAGTCTTGGTATGCCCATTTACACTTACCAAGTCTTACAGTGGTATGCCCATTTACATGCAATAATTTTGACTTCATTAATTTTTTTTTTTTTTTTGCTACTGCAGTTCTGATCCATCCTCTCTCAATATGATTTGCTTAAAAACTTCTATCGAACCACTCCAACTGTGAGCCCTACGAGAACCTCGTAGATTCCAACACCGGTGGCCTCACGTAGCAGAAAACGAACAATTTTCGAAGCCGCATGAACAATTTTCTTCTGCTGACCTTCTTTAAATAGCCGCATGAATCCCGAACAATTCGTCAGCATGTTCCAAACCGGTAAATATCGCAAATGCACTGCGATCCCTGGCAGTTACGACACTATCTTTTACGCATTCTCCTCGAGATTCTTCCGCATACGATTGTTCCACCATTATCTTTTACGCATTCTCTTCGAGATTCTTCCGCATACGATTGTTCCACCATTATCTTTTACGCATTCTCCTCGAGATTCTTCCGCATACGATTGTTCCACCATTATTTTCAAACCCAGATCTGTAAAAAGGCTACACTGATCTCATCAGGCACTATAAACCCCTGGCATCAAAGAATCATTTTGAAGCCAATTACCAGTTGTTAAGAAATTTACTGCATAACATAAATAATTACTGAGAGGAATATATATAAGAAAATAACCAGCAACAACCATAAACACATAAACACAAATATTTATCCCAGAAAACCCCAAATCTGGGAAAAACCCAACCTAATAAGATCTCATTGGCATTGGCCAAAACCCTGGCCAATCCAACCAAGTGAGCTTTCACTGCTCACCTCCAAGTCTTGCATTACAATGAAGTCCTTCCACCTTTTATAAGCTCCATTACATATATGAGTGCACAATACCATGTGCCACAAAACCATCACTGTTTAACCTGATCAAATTTAACTCTATCCTCAATCAAATTTATCTAACACACCAACCTAAAGTTCAGTGCAGTTCCCTTACCTAAATGGACTAGAACAAATGGACCAGAACAAAGAAAAAAAGTAAAATAATACTTTTACCTGCCACATGAGTCAAGATGCTTTAAAATAATACTTTTACATACCACATAAGTCAAGATGCAAAGAAAAAAAAGTAAAATAATACTTTTACCTGCCACATAAGTCAAGATGCTTTAAAATAATACTTTTATATACCACATAAGTCAAGATGCTTTATTGGTTGAGTAGGAATGGACCAAAAATACTCACGGGGGGCCACCGCCTCCTCGACGCATTTAGAAGCATGGACCAGAAATGCTCATTGGGGGCCACTCGCTGGTGGAGGCATTAGGGCCACTGCCTCGTGGACGCATTCCCATGGACCAGAAATACTCACCGGGGGCCATTCCCTGGTGGAGGCATTCAGACCAATTTGAGGAAGAGATACCCTCAATGCGTTGGAGGGCTCTCTCTCTTGTTGTACCGATTTGAGGACTAGAGAAACCCTAATCTGACTAGTGCGTTGGCGGTGGGATGATAAAATCTCGAACGCGTTGGAAGACCTTGGGCTATCTCTCTCTTCTGGTGAAGAGAATGGCGTGCTGCTCGGGTAATGGGACTCGGACTGCAGCTAATATTTTCACGGGCCATTTGAAAAGGGTTGTTCGATAGGTAAAACTGGTCATTTCTTTACCCTATCTTTCAGCAATGTGGAAGTTGAAGTTGAGCGTCTGAAAAATCTCGTGAATGATAGAAATGTTGAGCTCGCTAACTCTAAAAGTGTACTGAATGCTTGGCTATGAGTGGGTGAGGCCATAGAAAGTTCAAGATCTATTCTTAGTTATTACCAGTAACACAAGTGTTCAAGGTTTTTTCTTCTTCTTCTGGATGGTATGTGGAAGAGTCTTGAACTGCAAACCCTAGGGAGTGTCATTGAATGACACAGGTTCTAAAATCGTTTTGAGAGATAACGAGATCTAAGATTAAAGAAGTGTGTACAAGTATGGAAGCTGATGAGATAACAAGATCTAAGATTAAAGAAGTGTGTACAAGTATAGAAGCTGATGAGATAACAAGAGTGGAGCCCCTATGGGTAGGGGAGGGTTGGCAGCTGTACTGTTACCGAGCGTTTCCAAATCCAAATGACAGTTTTCCAGCTGAAAAAAGAAACTCTGCCAGTAAAATTGGAAGGGAGTGCAAGGGTTTGGCACTTACTATAAATCCAGTGAGTGCCCAAATGAGAAACTTTACTTATCAAGATGAGTGGGAGCATGTTTTACATCAGAAACACAAGATAGATGACTTGTTTTATGGTCTGCAGGATGAAATTGAAGAAAAACTGTTGCAAAGTCTGAAATGGAGTTTCAATGGTATGCAATATTATTTGAAGACTTGTTTGGTATATTTTACAGCTTTTCTAGAAGACAGAGTAATCTATTGCGAAAAGGTTATAAATATCTAGATTGTAGAAGGTCTGGTTATGTATGTTTTGCATTTTCTCATAAAAAGTCATAGACTTCTTGATCTCGATCTCATTAAGACTGGCATAGCTTCTCTGCCGCCTTGTATGGGAGATCTGAAAGATCTTGCCTGCCTAGCTAGAATCTCCGGCCAGCTATGAATTATTTTGGATTTTGGAGAGCATAAGTGAACTCAAACGTTTGAGCGTCCTCGACATAAGCAAATGTTACAGTTTAAGCCATCTTCCGCGTGGGATCTTGGAATTGGTTTCACTGGAAAGAACACCAAAATTAAAAGAGCTGCAAGCCGTCTCAAGGTTTTTAAAGCCCAAATAAAATCGCCGGTTAAGGAGCGGGTTATGGGAAATTGGGGTTTTTAAAGCCCAAATAAAATCGCCGGTTAAGGAGCGGGTTATGGGAAATTGGTCAAAGAGAGTTTATGGTAAATTGGTCCAAATGAAAAATCTGCCCAAATAAAATCCTCGGGTTATGGCAAACTGGTCAAAGAGAGGTTATGGGAAATTGGTCAAAATGAGAAATGTGTGGCTAGCTTGTGTGTAAGACAATCAACAGAGTATGCCAGCAATGAATGATCTGGAATATGAGTTATGGGAAATTGGTAAAAGGTTATGAGAAATTGGTCAAAGATGAGAAATCTGTGGCTGGCTTTTGTGTATGAGAATCAAGATTAAGCAAATGAAAGAATTCCTCGTGGAGTTGCCATGTTTCTGGAACCAGACGTTGGAGGAATTGAGGTAGGGGATGTGTTATCCAGGTGTTGAGTCTTTGGGGACTCTAGTTGAGTATTTGGGGAATAGAGTCGTCTGGGGTATGTAGGGGGCAGTGGCAGTGAAAAGTGGAAGTGGAGGGTTGGGAGAGTAGGGTCACCGTTAACCATGCTCAAGTTAATGGGGAAATTGAAGCGGAGAATGTAAATAAAAAGTACACTTGTTTAAAATACTGCAACGTCTCAGGGTTCCTGAATTCTGAATAAAATCGCTGGTTGAAGAGCGGGTTATGGGAAATTGATCAAAGATCAGAAATCTGTGGCTGATTTTTGCTTAACCTGGAAAGTGTGCGCCGTCTCATAGTTCTTGAAGTCCGAATAAAATTGCTAGTTCAGGGTTCTTGTAGTCCGAATAAAATTGCTGGTTCAGGAAGGAGTTATGGGAAATTAGTCATAGATGAAAAATCTGTGGCTGGCTTTTGAGCATGCGAATCAAGATTACATCGCAGGATATGCAAGCGATGAAAGATTTGAAATATCTTCGTGTTAGTGTTTGGCAGTGCTCTGTGGAGCGACTGTCTAGCTGGGTTAGTGAATTCGGAAAGCTTGCAAACTTATATCCGGCTGGGTTAGTGAATTCGGAAAGCTTGCAAACTTATATCCGGGTCTGTAAGCAGTTGAAAGAGCTCCCGGCGGAGTTGGTTAGAGATATATTGGAAATAATGGTGGGATAACTTAAAAGGAAATAGGAGGTGAGAGAAAATGGTGGGATGCAAATCAATGGAAGATTCTAATCTGGTGAAAATAAATTTGGAAATTGAAATGCCAGGGAGTGGCAGAAATTGAAATGCTACAGGATTTGTCAGTAAAGAAAAATGTTTCTTCTTATTCATATGTAACTAGAGGAAGAACAGGTAAGCCAATGATTTGTTTGGCAAACGGTTTATCTTGGTAGATTATACAAAATATTATTGCTAAATTAATGAATAAATGGGTAATTGATTTAGCGCATTTTGTGTTACAAGATACAAATAGTGTTTGAATTTTGTATAAATGTCAATAGCTTATCTTCAACAATCTGTTTTCTGTTTTATTGTATTGATACTTTGCTTTTATGCTTTAAACATAAATCATTCGTGTACTGATAGTTTGCTTTTGTGCTTTAAACATAAATCATTCGTCTTTTAATCATTGTCTTTTGACCATTGGAGTTATCAAAACAGATTATTATTGGCCATGAGTTCCAAATTCTAAATTTTGAATTTTGTATAAATGTTAATAGCTTATCTTCAACAATCTGTTTTAAGTTTTATCGTATTGATAGTTTGCTTTTATGCTTCAAACATAAATCATTCCAGTGGAGTTATCAAAACAGATTATTATTGGCTATGAGTTCCAAATTCTAAATTCCATGTCGCTATAAATGCTTCTGTTTACCAATTTTAAATAAATGCTTTTGAGTATAAGAAAACAAAATTTTAAATAAATGCTTTTGAGTATAAGAAAAAGTTTAAGCCATAAGGTCTTTGCACATGTATTTCTAAGACATTGTTATTCAGTTTCAACTGAAAGGTATTTGCACATGTATTTCTAGAGATCCTTATTGAGTTGATGAACTTATTTTACAATTCAAGACAATGTACTCTATATGGCAATCAAAATACCAAACAAAGGAAAAATACACATTGTTTATAGAGAACTAATACAAATTTATTAAGATTTATCATGAGATGAGATGGATGCAATTTTCTTTCAAATTTTGCACTCTAAAAAAATACAAAATCTATTTTTTTTATCCATGTTTAAGATGGATAAACACATCATTAGTTGTTTTATTGATTTTATATACAGTAGCATAAATGTATTTAGTAATTGATAATGGATCTGGTTTATTGACTATTGAATACATGAAAATATTTGAAATGATGTATTTGGTAATTGATAATGGATCTGGTTTATTGACTATTGAATACATGAAAATATGAAGACAATGTATAATTGGCAGTAGGTTTATTACATATAGTAATACTATGACATATTTGATTAGTTGTTTTTATTTATTTTATATATACATGAGCACACATGTATTTGATAATTGATAATGGTTCTAGAAAAATTATTAGTTTTATAAATCATTCATTTTAAATTGTATTAATATGTTATTTGTTATTTGATAATTTGTATAGTAATTTAATAATTATATTATGTAAATGTGAATAAGTAAGATGTAATTTGTATAGTAATTTGATAATTGTATTATGTAGTATTATGGGTCTATATTGATTTATGGATTATTGGATAAATGAAAATATTTAAAACTAAGACAATGTGTAATTGGCAGTAGGTTTATTACAAATACGATGACATGTTTGATTAGTTGTTTTATTGACAGATTTGTAATTCGCAGTGGGTTTGAGTTTATCTGTATGTTGTAATGGTTAATTGTTGATTAATTGCTCAGGGAACGAAGCAACCTATAAATCCCCGTAGTCTATAGTCATTTAGAAAGGGAAACAATACCAAAATTCGTAGTCTATAGTCATTTAGAAAGGAGAAAACCCACAAAATTTTAGATACGAGGAGTTTTAGGGCAGTTGGGTAAACCCGAAGTTGGGGTTTTTGAAAGATTTACTCAATCATTTACAAAGATGAAACCTAAAAAGAAAACTACAAATAGATTAGGATTGAATTCATTTTGGGTATCATGTAAAGATCAATTTATCTCTGTTTTTCCTTGAGCCTCAGGCTATGAAAATTTTAAGACCCTTTTCCCTATCAATTTCAGTGATGAAAGATTTCACCCTAATTGACCTTTCATTTTTTTTTTCTCTGATTGGGCACAGGATTTCTCTCTGGACAAGAAGTTCTGTGCTATTGGTCTTGGTACAGGGATACTTTAGAAATTTTGTTGGTCTTGGTCTTGGTATAGGAATACTTTCGAGGCAGCGAAGTTTCTATTGGTATTAATTTCCTTACAGGAAATGCAACAAGTTCCTGTTCCGATATAGGCACATTATCTGGATAGCAAAAGTGGGAAGGCATGAGAGGTCTTGATTTCTTGTTCGGGTATGTAAGGTATGCGAGTCTCTTTGCTCTGATACAAATATCATCTGGAAGGAGGGCAAGTTCCAGGGTAGTGCCCTATCTGAAAAGAAGCGTAGCACCTGTGTAGAACTGTCTGTGCATCATCCAACGCAGTTCGCATACTGAAGTCGAAGCATTCTATGTTCGATTGTAGCTCGAATAGTTAGCGGATGACATACGAGCCAAAGGTGACTCGAGTATACACAAAAACAGTGACGAGGCAGATTTTTTGAATTTGGTCTTACAGACCGAAGTTCTCAAAACAAGCGCCGGGTCTCTGTAAAAGCGTCGGAATAGATGATAGTCAGTTTTGAGTCAAATTCAGGATGTCAAATAGGTTTCTATCTGTGTAGTTGACTGTAGATAGACGAGATTTCATATAATTTGGGTATTATTATAATTTATATTATTGAATTTCTGCAAAGTATTGTGAGAGCGAATCTGGAATTCGCTGGACTGTTGAATTATGCTGGTTTTGTTGAATTTCCGAATGGATTGGGGCCTATTACCATTTCACTTGATGATTGAAATTGGTTATGTTTAATTGATGGATGATTAAATAGCATTGATTGGTTTACAGAACTAACATTGGGGATTTTATTGGGATTAATTATTGCTGACGAAAAAGGGGAAAATTTCGATAGAAGCCCTAATTGCTTAGAAATCCTAGAAAAATTGCCCAAGAAAATTACAGTGGTATCAGAGCAGAAATCCTGCTAGTTTGGATGGTATTTGAAAATGGAACCACCACAAGCAAATTTTTGGGAAAAGTATGCAGAGTCTTGCAAGAGGGGTAAAAGAGCAGCAAGCAGAAAATATCAGAAGATTAGAAGAATTCAACAAAATGTTGCAGCCTTTTAGGAAAATGAAATGGAATGACTTCTGGAATAATGACTAGAAAAACAACTCAAGTTATACCGATCATAAAACCAAGCTTGAAAATCAAAGTACAAGAAAAACTGAAGCAAAGGCAAAAGCATAGTCATGGCTATAAAGGAAGCAGACAAATGTCCACGAGGACCAAAAAGCTAAGCAATCCTGTGATGAAAACACCAACCAAACCTCTAGTTCCTTATGTCAGTTTAACTTGAGCCAATCTCAAACTAGAATTGGAAATAAGGGATTTAGTTTTCATCTGGATGATAAGGGTGGAGTTATAGATGATCGACTATCTTGCAGTGAAAAATATTTAATGCGGTTTGAGAATGGTAACATCCTTGAAGATATCAATGTTAAAAAATGTGGCAGCAATTCAAAAAGTACCGAGGTTAGCTTGCTGGGAATAAGTTATGTAGCTAGCGGTACAGTTGATTCAGATACTTCCATAGAACACGTCCGTGTAGTGATGTCACAAATGTTAGCAGTTATGAAGAAGCAAATCAATGCACAGAGGATGTCACAAACGTTAGCAGTTATGAAGAAGCAAATCAATGCACAGAGGAAGCGGTAGTGAGGACAAATGAGTGTCAATTGAACTTTTCAGTTGTCGAGGGGCCAATCAAATCCCTTAATACAACTGAGTCCCTCAATAATCAAAGTATGGACAGTCTTCCTCTCATTGAGACAACAGACTTTGTTGGCTCGAGTGGGCTCAAAAATGACAATACCCTGAATGTGGAGTTAGATACCGGATTCTCATTTATCAGTATTGAAGATGGTTCACTTTCTTGCAGTCACGCTTCCAACTGCAGTGAGATCGTAAATGTTGATAACCTGGAAGGTTTGTTGAACATGTCACATTCTTGCAGTCGGACTTTCCGCCCCAGCCAGATTGTAACGTTTGATACTCTGGAAGATTTTGTTTATTAGGCTAAGCAACGGAAGAAAAATATGATGAAAGCTATGAAATTAATTCGCTCCTTGAAGGCAAAAGAGGCTGCAACTCAACGTGCCAAGGAAGAGGCAGTAAAAGATGGTGTGAAGACTGCAAATCTGCCATGTATGATACCAAACTTTTCAAATCTACCTATATCTACTGCTTTTTTTTGCAAACAAGTCACCCACTCTTCCACCACCATCCTCTACTCTGCTAGTTCATGACGGGCAACCTAAAGTAACGAAGCTTCTATCCACATTCTGCCTGATAAAGGCTCGTAGGTTGATTGTCAGTGATAGTGTATAGTTAATCCACCAGAGGGCCACCGTGTGATAGATTATGGGACATCTGTATACTCTTCTGGGGAAGGTCAGCTGCATGCACAGGTGGACAATCTCACAATGCTTCAGATCTTGATCAAGAGCACAATGATCCAAATGTGCAAAATTACAATGATCTAGCTAGCAGAGCTTTCCTCTCTTCAACATCTCGTCATTATAATGAACAATTGAGGCCAATTGCCTCAAGATGTTGTTTATCAATAGATTTTGCCTCATGAGAAGGTGTATCATCTCGAGGAGCAATTTGCTAGTTAGCAGACCATTCCCAAAATTGAATTCCAGATTTGAATGAACAGTGAATTCATCAACAAGCATTGTCTCATGTACTTTCTGATCCTGTGCTACAAAAACGTGTCATGAATTCAAGCCATCCTATGTCTGAAGGAATTCCTTTTTCTCAAGGTCTAATATTCCTTTCTGCAACAACTGATAGTACTGAGGACAACATATCCTTTATTAGGCATCGCTTCAGTAATAAGATAATTATGGGAGCCCGTACAGAAACACAACGGGACAAATTGCTCTACCATTATGTTCACAGTATGACCACTGATTCTGACAATGATAATATTAACCTTGTATTGAAGGACATTACTGGACAAACTTCAGGGCTCATGCCTGGGACATTTAAGCCATAATTGTTGATGTCGGAGTGCCTGGTTTCGAGAATCATGGAAAAAGATATGAAAAACGAACTGGACGAAAATACCCAAAGCCTTGATATAAGGACTAATGTTTTGGATTAACAGAAGTGAAGATTCAAACACGAAGGTACATTCATTGTGTAAGGAAGACTTGGAAAAAGCATTAGACCGAAAGACAGCTACGACAATATTTGTGAATATTGTGATGGGATTCGTGCGTCCTTTCTGGCAGGGTACAAGCAAAATGGGTGGGGTCACCAATAAAAATCGTTCTGCTAAAAAATTCCTTTGAGGTGGTGATACTCTTCAGACTTTCAAAAGTCTTCATCCAGCCCTCTATGAAGTTGCATTAAAGAATATCAAGTACTATTTATTTACAGGCGGTGGCACTGCTTTGAAAGATATTGAAGGAGGGAAACAAAGGGGGCAGCAACAGAACTTGTCATTGCTTGAGGGCCAGCAATGTCGGGTCATCGTAGTTATAGTCATCCATAAAGGGGAAAAACCCCAAAATTCCCCTATGGTGCGAGTTTTGGGTAACTGGGCAAAAAAAATCCAAATTTGGAGTTTTGGGTAAGATTTACTCAATCATTTAAGAAGATGAAACCCTCTAGAAGAAGATTGAATTCATTTTGGGCATCATGTGTGGATCAGTTTATCTTTATTATTTCTTGAGCCTAAGATTCTGAGGGTTTTATCCCCTATCAATTTCGGTGGTGAAAGATTCCATTCTAGTCGATAAACTCTCTTTCCTTTTTCTATTTTTCTTCTCTGTTTGGGGACAGGGTTTCTCTCTGGACGACGAGTTCTGTAGTATTGGTCTTGGTACAAGGATACTTGGGAAATTTTGTTGGTCTTGGTACAAGAATACCTTTGAGGCAACGAAGGATCTGTTGGTATCAATTTCCTTACAAGAGCAACTGATTGGAAGGTATATCATCTTGGCAACAAGTTCATGTTCGAATACAGGCACATTATATGGATAGTGAAGATGGGAAGGCAAGCGAGATCTTGATTTCTTGTTCAGGTATGTAAGGTATGCGAGTCTCTTTGCTTTGATAACAAATATCATCTGGAAGGAGGGTAAGTTTTGGTCTAGTGCCCTCTCTGAAAAGAAGTGTAGCACCTGTGTTGGACTATTGACGTTGTTTCAAAGGAGTAGACAAAGGCCTGAAGTATATCGAAGACTATTTTGAAAGGAAGCGAAGCACCTGTGCTGAACTACTGACGCAGGTTCAGGCATTCCGAAATCTGTTTGGCATTGAAACGCACAGCTGGAAAACGAGTCAACACAACAAACTGTCTGTGTATCATCCAATGCACTTCACATATTGAAGTCGAAGCATTCTTTGATGGACTGCAACTCGAATAGTTATCAGGTGACAGACGGGCCAAAGGTGTCTCGAGTATCCACAAAAACAGAGACGACGCAGATTTCTTGAACTTGGTCCCACAGACTGACGTTCTCAAAACAAGCTAGGTCTTTGTATAAGTTTCTGAATTCAAAACAAGCTAGGTCTTTGTATAAGTTTCTGAATATTTGTGGAGCTATAGTGCCATTAATGTATTGGGCAGTATAAGTTAAATGCAATGGCTAGCATACACTGCGTCAATGTATCTACTGGATTTTGTACTTGGTTAAATGCAATGGCTAGCATATACTGCTCTAATGCATTAATAAAACTATAACTCCACAAATATTACAAATATTAATAGTAATATGAATAGTTAGTTTTGACTTAAGTCAGGATGTCAAAGTAAATATTTACTTGTATATATTTCTATCTAAATAGTTGACTGTAGATAGACAAGATTTCATATAATTTGGGTATTATATAATTTATACTATTGAAGTTCTGCAAAGTATTGTGAAAGCAAATTTGGAATTCTCTATACCTATAGAGATGGAGGAATTTTCTGAACAGTCAAGAGTGGCCAGAATCTGGCCAAAAAAAATTCAAAAAATCTGGCAGTGGCAGTGTTTGAATCATGTTTTTGATGGTGGAAATGGATTTAGCACCATCAAAAATCCCTGTTAAATTTTATCAAAATCTTGTTGGAATTTCCATGAATTTTAGGGCAGTTTTGCAACTAATTAGACTATAAATTTCTAATTTAGATGCTCGCCACTACCATTGCACTGGATTATAAATTAGTTGTAGTTAATTAATAAATGATTAAATAACATACATTGGTTTATGAAACAACATTAGAAATTTTATTAGCATTAATTATTGTTGAAAAAAAAAATCTTCATAAAAGCCCTAAGCCTTAATTGCTTAAAAACTGTAGAAAATTTGCCCAGAACATTTGATCCAGGTGGATGTTGGTGGCCACCCAACTATCCCATTTGGACCTCCACAATTGTCTCTTTTAGTTTTTTAGTTTCCTTAATTATAGTGCAATTTACTATTTTTAACAGTTTTTCGGGTTTTAAACTTCCAGCGCTATTTTGAGGCCCTAAACGACCTTTTTTGGGAAATCCGTGAACTTTAAGGTAAAAATTCGTTTTTTTCGTCGTAGTCCTCGGAGAGATCTTTCCAACGGGCTATCATGCGCGTCAAACGGAGATTGTATGCCAAAGTTACGACCCCGGGAAGTTGATGTACAAATTTACCCAAACAGGGCCCATAGTTTGGTGTTTCATCTTCTAGGGTTAGGTTTTGGAATGTTAAGGGTTTTCCATTGTTTCTCAACAATAAATAGGCCTTCGAGCCTCATTGTAAAACAGTTTAGAGGCATGTAGCCGACACATCTCTTCTCAGAGATAAGTTACCATTGCCCTAGCTGGATTATTTCTATTTGTAAGCATATTTCAATATTCTCCATTAATGAAATGAAGCATTATTTCCGCTGCATCTCTGTTTTTATGGTTATCGCATCTCTGTCTTTATGGTTATCTCTGTAACCTATTGCATTCCTGCTTAAATCCAGATCAGTGGTATCAGAGCGGTCTGCTTTTTCTCTGTTTTTCTTTACATGTCCCCAACGAGGTCGGGATATAAGGAGTTAGGGCTTGAATTGGTCGAACCTTTGTAAGACCAGCCTCCCAAATCTCAACGACCTCCCATGGCGGATGAGAAGAAAGACGAGAGGGCAGGAGATCCTATCAGAATCTTGCTCGAAGAAGCCCTCGAGCGACAAAGGAACGTGATGATGGATAGCTTTGTGCAGATCCTTCAGCGGCTACGCAGAGGCGACGCATAAGCTTCCAACAACTACTCTTGAAACGCCACACCGTTTAAGGTACAAGTTAATTTTGAAATCCCCATCTGCGAGGGTCAAATAGACGCAGATGCCGTAGATAAATAGTTAAATCTGCTAGATGGGTATTTTTCTGTTCATGAATTTTCAAGTCGGGAAAAGATTGTTTTCGCTCTTCTCAAAGCAGCCCCCCACGTCAAGGACTAGTGGGAAACATACTGCGAGCAGAAGGATGAAAGTACAGGCTCACTGTTTTCAGCTGCCCCCACTTGGAATGACTTCCGGGATGCCATCAAGGAGCAGTACTACCCTGTCAAAAGCTATGAGGACAAATACATCAAATGGACCACACTGCGGCAGGGACGAGACCAAGATGTGCCAGAGTTCACAAATATTTTTCATACGCTTTGCACACAGTTGGGTATTAAAGATTCTGAGCTGCATCTGGTACTAAAATACCGTGGCTGCCTACACAGATACATCCAGGAAGAGATGGAGTTCTTGGACATCTCTTCACTTGGCACAACATACCGATACGCTGTCAAAATCGAGCAAAAGTTCAAACAAAAGAAGCGAGACTTTGGATCTGCAAATCCGAAGCCCAAAGGACAAAGCCAAGGCGGGGTGACCTAAGACAACCCCTCGAAGCTGCAAGACAAGAACAACACCACAAAGCCGAAGAGGGACACAGGAAAGTGGTGTGAATTCCATAAGAGTCCCACTCATAACGCAAGTGAGTGTCGGACCAAACAGTCACTGGTGGCCGAGTTGAAGGCTTCCGAATCAGATGCATGTTCCGACTTTGAGCCGGAACCCGACAAAGGGGATGGCAAAGGGAAGCAAATCATTGATGCGGATCCTAGTGCCACTGTTGCCGCTGCCAAGATCCAGAAGAATGAGCCCGAAGAGCCAGAGGAGGGGGAACGTCTGGTGAAGGGTTCGCTGCTGCAATTCATTGTCGACAGTGGCAGCCAAAAGAAGCTCGTTTCAGCAGAGGTCGTGAAGCGGTTGGGCCTACCAACTACGCCACACCCACAACCATACAATATCGTGTGGCTTCACGAAGGACGAGATCTCAAAGTTCGCCAGAAGTGCCGCCTTCCCTACAACATCAAGCCCTTCACAGATGAGGTATTATGTGATGTTACACCTCTGGATGTTTGTGATGTACTATTAGGCCAGCCATACTTGTGGAGGCGACATGCTGTGTATGAGTCAAGGCCTCGCGCTGTCATTATTTCTTTGGATAATTCATTATACAGGATACCAGAGGTAGCTCCACCTACTGTCACCTCTTTGATCACTGCTAAGAAAGACAGCAAGCTTATCTCACAGACTAGGAAATTTATTTTCTGTCTGGTTCGCTTCCAAAGTAAGGGGAAGATCGTTGCTATATCCATGACCCCCGCAAAGGGTTCCTCCACGCAGCAGCAACAACATAGGGATACAGTGATGACAGAACACAGGAACAACTTCTCCTTACCCAGAGGGGTACCACACAAGTTTCAGGTGGGCGAAAAAGTTTGGTTACATCTGCAGAGAGAACGCCTTACCAGAACCCATCAGAAACTCAGACCGCTTCGACATGGTCCTTACACCAGTGACAAGGCTGTGGGCAACAATGCTTCGAAGCACAACATTCCTCCATTCCTTCGCTTGCACCGATTGTTCAATGTGGACCATCGTCGACCATGCTTCCCAACATTTTTGGACACATCAGAGATTGCAGAACAGCTCACTGGAGACCCAGCTCAGCAGAAGCTTCCTCATTTGAAGGAGGAACTCAACGCAATGGGGACCATTGCTTCCTAAGGGGGGAGGAATGATCCACGTGGATGTTGGTGGCCACCCACCTATCCCATTTGGACCCCCACAACTGTCTCTTTTAGTTTTTCGGTTTCCTTAATTATAATGCATTTTACTATTTTTAGCAGTTTTTCGGGTCCTAAACTTCTGGAGCCGCTTTGAGGCCCTAAACGACATTTTTTGGAAATCTACCTCGCGAATTTTTAGGTAAAAAATCGTCTTTTTCGTCGTAGTCCTCAAAGAGATCTTTCCAACGAGCTATTATGCACGTCAAACGGAGATCGTATGCCAAAGTTACGACCCTGGGAAGTTGATGTACCAATTTACCCAACTGGGGCCCACAGTTTGGCGTTTCATCTTCTAGGGTTAGGTTTTGGAATGTTAAGGGTTTTCCATTGTTTCTCAACAATAAATACGTCTTCGAGCTTCATTGTAAAACAGTTCAGAGGCATGTAGTTGACACATCTCTTTTCAGAGATAAGCTACCATCGCCCTAGCTGGGTTATTTCTATTTGTAAGCATATTTCAGTATTCTCCATTAATGAAATGAAGCATTATTTCCGCTGCATCTATGTTTTTATGGTTATCACATCTCTGTCTTTATGGTTATCTCTGTAACCTATTGCGTTCATGCTTAAATCCAGATCAACATTACATGGAAAAACTTGAAAGTGAAATTGAAAGCGGCCACGGTTGTAGGTAAGTTTTATCTAATCATGTTTCCATAAAGCGGTTATAATTATGTTATCTCAAAAAAACGTTTTATTAATTTTTTTATTACAAAGTTTGAATGTTTAAGATTTTTTTAAATATGTATTTTTTAATTTATTTGGACATTTACACTCAGATTAATTTACTCTTACTTCTTTCACTTACTTTAAATAATTTATGTCTTTTAGATGGTAAAACTTTAAAGTGAAACTCAATGGTATTGGTTATGGTCTTCACTTCCTTTATATAATTTATGTCTTTTAGATGGTAAAACTTTAAAGTGGAACTCAATGGTATTGGTTATGGTTTTCACTTCCCATATAATTTGTCTTTTAGATGGTAAAACTTTAAAGTGGAACTCAATGGTATTGGTTATGGTTTTCATTTCGCATATAATTTGTCTTTTAGATGGTAAAACTTTAAAGTGAAACTCAATGGTATTGGTTATAGTTGAAGGTAAATTTTATTTAATCATGCTTATGTAAATCAAATTTCATCAAATCAAATTCAAGCTCATGTGATCTATACCTTGAATATTCGAAATACTTTTGCAAGAAATCACATTTAGAAAAGTTTGGTTTCCCTAATTGCTTAAAAACCCTAGAAAAATTGCCCCCAAAAACCATAGAAAATTTGCCAAAAAAACATTACATGGTAAAATTGGAAAGTGAAATTGAATGTTGTAGGTAAGTTTTATTTAATCATGTTTCTGTAAAGTTGTTATAGTTATGTTATCTCTAAAAAAAATCAAAAGTTTCATCAATTTTTTTATTACAAAGTTTGAGTGTTTAAGATTTTCTTAAACGTGTAATTTTTAATTTATTTGGGCATTTACTTATAGTTATGTTATCTCTAAAAAAATCAAAAGTTTCATCAATTTTTTTATTACAAAGTTTGAGTGTTTAAGATTTTCTTAAACATGTAATTTTTAATTTATTTGGGCATTTACACTCAGATCAATTTACTCTTCCCTCACTTCACTTCCCTATATTATTCATGTCCTTTAGATGGTAAAACTTTAAAGTGAAACTTGATATTGGTCATGGTTGAAGGTCGGTTTTTAATCATGTTTTTGTAAAGTTGTTATAATTATGTTATCTTTAAAAAAATTCAAAAGTTTCATCGAAATTTTTATTACAAAGTTTGAGTGTTTAAGATTCTCTTAAACATGTATTTTTTAATTTATTTGGGCACTTACACTCTGATCAATTTACTCTTACCTCCCTCAATTCCCCTATATAATTTATGTCCTTTAGATGGTAAAACTTTAAAGTGAAACTCAATGGTGTTGGTTATGGTTAAAGGTAGGTTTTATTTAATCATGTTTATGTAAAGTTGTTATGATTATTTTTTTCTCGAAAATCAAAGGAATTGTCTTGAATCAAATTTCATCAAATCAAATATTTTAATGGTCCTAGGGTGCAGGATTGTGATATCCAAATTCAAGCCCATGTCCAATTAGTGTGGTTCATGAACCACATTGGTTGGTTCGAAAGTTGACCAAACTTTTCTAAATGTGATTTTTTCTGAAAACATTTTGAAAAATCAAAATTCAAGCTCATGTCCAATTAGTGTGGTTCATGAACCACATTGGTTGGTTCGAAAGTTGACCAAACTTTTCTAAATGTGATTTTTTTTGAAAGCATTTCGAAAAATCGAATATTTATTATAAAATTTGAGTGTTTAAGATTTTATTATTATTATTATTATTATTACATTATTTATTTATTTTTTTTGTATTCAAGCTTCTGTGATCCATAATGAATTAAACAAAGTTTTTCAGTAGAAATTACATGAGAGAATTTTTTGGCGACGCCTTTCGAACCAACAAGTGTGGTTCATTATCAGGACCAGATGAAAAGGCAGACCTAACGCAAAGGCTTAAATAGAGAGCAATGTAGAGACATAATTTCAAGCAACAAAAAAGTCTTTACATTGTTTTAGAAAAGCCAGATCTGTGTTCAACTTGGAAACCCTTAAGCGAGACCGTTCAAAGTGATGAACTTTAATAGCATTGGCCCTTCAGTATAGGGTAGAAATTATGTCTCTACATTGCTCTCTATTGAAGCCTTTTCCTTGGTCTGCCTCTTCATCTGGTCCTGATGATGAACCACACTTCTTGGTTCGAAACGCGTTGCCAAAAAGTTCTCTCATGTGATTTCTATCGAAAGACTTTGTTTAATTCATTATGGATCACAGAAGCTTGAATACATAAATTACTGCCCTATACGGAGAGGCCATTGCTATTAAAGTTCATCGCTTTGAACGGTCTCGGGTAAGGGTTTCCAAGTTGAAGACAGATTTGGCTTTCTAAAACAATGTAAAGGCTCCGTTACTTGAAATTATGTCTCTACATTGCTCTCTATTTAAGTCTTTGCCTTGGTCTATTATGTCTCTACATTGCTCTCTATTTAAGTCTTTGCCTTGGCCTTTTCATCTAACCGTAATGATGAACCACACTTGTTGGTTCGAAAAAGGGCGCCAAAAAATTCTCTCATGTGATTTCTACAGAAAGACTTTGTTTAATTGTTTAACATTTTATTAAATATGTAATTTTTAGTTATGTAATCATTTTTAGTCAATTATCTTGACTTTCAATTAGTTTTGAAAATTTTAAACAGATTTTCTAAAATTTTATGAAGTTTTGAAAAAACACGAATATTAAATTGAACATTTTGCAAATTATATATATATATATATATATTTTTTTTTTTTAAATTTGAATTTCTATTTCTTATTAGAAATGACTAATTTTATAGTCTCATAAATACAATTTGTCATGAATAAAATTTATTTTAAAAATACAAAATAAAAAAAAATTTATATACCACCCAGGGTCATAAAAGTACATCTCAATATTTATAGATTTTAAATTTCTATGTAAGTGTATTATTAATTGTAATAGGTTTTATTCAAATCTCCCCTAAATGAATATTTATTTTATGCGATCATTTCTTTTAATGTTGTTGTCATGGTTTATGCACCAGCGACAAGAGCACCACCATATATCTATATTTTTGTCAACTATACACAAAAATCTCCACGTGAGTATGAGGGTGAATGTATGAATAGGGGTTACACTTTTGGGCTAAATGCCACCACGAATTACTCATTTATTGAATTGAAGCACTCAAAATTCATATAAGCATTGTGAATTTTGATTCAGAGTAAGAAGTTAATGTTTATTTTTATAAAAAAATTAGTGTTGTATAATATGCCAATTTTCCATTAAATGAAATGCTTGTCTTTATAATTTTTTACACATCTTAAGAGGCATGTGTGTGTTCACGTAGTATAACTTAATTTAAATGGGTTACACTTTTGGGCCAAATGCCACCACTAATTACTCATTTATTGAATTGGAGCCCTCAAAATTCATATAAGTATTGTGAATTTTGATTTAGAGTAAAAACACAAATTGTGGAGAATTATGTTGTTGTCCTAATGATATTTTTTGTAAAAAATACTAGTGCCGTATAATATGCCAATTTTTTATTAAATGAAATGCTTATCCTTGCAAATTTTTACACATCTTAAGAGGTATGTGTGTATTCAAGTAGCATAACTTAGTTTAAAATGTGTAATTTTTAAATATATATATATATAAACATGATTTACACAGAGAAAACTAAGTGTTTCATATTAAAAATTTATTTTTTTAATGCAAAATTATATATATATTTTTTATTATTTTCAAAATTGGCAAAGTAATATTTCAATTACATTATGGAGACAAATGTGTTTGTGTAAAATCATATGAATTTGAAAATGTCAAACTCATATGTTATTGGATAGATGATTCATTCATTAATCCAACATGATCAACTCTGCCAGGTAAGGACAAATTTTGCCTTAAGTCCCCTAGTAGGGTATAAAATGGTGTTGCAGAAAGTTTTGTAGAAGAAATGCTAAAATTGTGAATATTAGGAGCTTAAAAGCTTGATCTAGGCCCACCCTCATCGAGCCATTTACATGGTTAAGAAGGGGTTTGATATAAAATTTTATAAGCATCCCATAATTTAAGATTTTAGAATCAATAAAAATCTAAAATTTAATCCAACAATAATTTAACCATAAGGATCCCATAATTTAAGATTTTAGAATCAATAAAAATCTAAAATTTAACCCATCAATAATTTAACCAAGTTGTTATGATAAAATTTTATATGGATTCCATAATTTAAGATCTTAGAATCAATAAAGATCTAAAATTTAATCCATCAATAATTTAACCAAATTGTTATGACATTATTTTACTAAAAATGAAAATTCAACTTTATTTAGGTTATGAACAACATTTGATTTTTTTAATGTTATTATGGGGACAATGTGTAAGTATGTCTGTGAGTGCTCAAAATATACATACTTTATCATATACCTTTAACTTGAATAGATCATAAATTTACCTTCCACAAATTTTTTTATAACATTAAAATTCAAAATATTATTATAATTTTTGTTATCATGTAAAATTTTTATTAAAATATTAAAATTATTATTATTAAATTAAATCATGAAATCTGATATTAATATTAAATTTATTAATTTTGTATTAATATAATATAAAATTTGTTAAAAATATACTAGCACAACCACATTAATAAATGTGGTTTATATTTTTAAAACCCTAAGACATCATAACCTACTTACCTAAAGAAATAAAATTTAAAAAGTTTTAGTTGGAAGATATGAAGTGGAGCTAGCTCGAACATTAATATTTTGGAAAATTTTAGATTATATTTCCATAAAAAAATATCATTTTCTCTCCAAGTGAACGTACTACACACATTTGAAATCTTGCATTTTAAATATGTATTATATAAAAAAATTAAATTGTTATACAACATCAAAATAAAAAAATGTATTTAAATGTAATATTTTTATTATCAAAATATTTAAAATTTTTGAAATATATTTTTATTTAATAAATTAATCCTTAAAAGGTCTAGAAATATATTTACATCATCTATTGAATTCGAATAAAAAAAAACACACGTTTTTTCTTTAATTTAAAAATTTAATACTAACATAAATTTAATTAAAATTTCGACGTAAATAATCCACTCCTTATGAAATACATAAATATAAATACATAATCATGAGCCAATTAAGAATGCCGACGCATTCAAACGAGAGGTGGAGGTTGGTTAATTGTGCGGATTTTTTTAATGATTTGTTCGTGGTGTTTTTATTCAAATATGTAGTAAAGAAGTGGTATGGATTGCTTCTACCAGTGTTGTGACTCACTATTAACAAAAGCAAATCATTCGATTCTAATGTGAGAGGTGGTGATACAAATGATGTTTAAATTAAATATGTTATTTTTTAATTTGAAATTGAAAATTTATTAGAATATTTTTCATATGATGTGTTGATGATGTATTAAATGAAGAATATTCTCTTGAAATTAAATTTTGTCCATTCATTTATTTGAAAGTCAAAATTTCTCCAGCCTAATTTTAATATAGGCCACGTTTATGATGTAATTAATATATTAAGATGTATATTAGTTGCAAATATATATGGGAGTGAAGAACAAATCCCTGAAGTTATAGAGGTGGAAACATAGAGAGAGTGATAAGGGAGAGATGAAGATAAAGCGAGGGAGAGAGAAGAGGAGTGAAGAAACAGAGAAGGATAGGAGAGAAGGGGGGCGGGGAGGGGACACAAAGATGGAGTGAGGGAGAGGAGGAGAGAGTGGAGGAGAAAGAGAGGGAGATCTATAGATGGAGTTGGAGGAAAAGATAAGGAGGGAAGAAGTTCAAAACATATAGAGAGAGAAAGGGGGGAGAGAGAGGGAGTAACGAGGGAGATATGGAGAGAGAGTGTGTATGTTTGGGGGTGATATAGAAAGACAAAGAATGTGAGATCCAGGTGGATCTTCAAAAAGTACTAGTAGCATGGTGAAAGACTCAAAACTCGAAGTGGCAGAATCTGGATAAACTTAACATCGGATCGAAGTGTTTGTCACTCTGATTCCAATGGTGCGAACGACACTCAAATCCGAGTTTATATGAAGAAGTTAGAGTGAGTCAAAGTTGATGTTTGACTTGTCTAGGTGGTAGGAAGAGTGACGTGGCAGACACTCTTAGCGAATGGAGAAGTGGCAAGTGGTAGGCTGCCATTGGTCTTACATTTCTCTTATCGTAGAAAAATAGGTTGCAGCTTAAGGAGAATTGGGTCTGGCAGGATCCCGACCGTGATTGTGATATTGCATATCGCAGATCAGAGGAGGAATGAGTACTTATGAATCGACCCCCAGCGAAGCTAGGTTGCGATGCGAAATGGAGAAGTGGCAAGTGGTAGGCTGCCATTGGTCCCACATTTCTCTTATCGTAGAAAAATAGGTTGCGGCTTAAGGAGAATTGGGTCTGGCAGGATCCCGACCGTGATTGTGATATTGCATATCACAGGTCAGAGGAGGAATGAGTACTTAAGAATCGAACCCCAGCGAAGCTAGGTTGCGATGCGATATAATCACGATCGCATATCACACAAGTACCACGCTGATATACATGTTACCATGGACTTAGCCGATTGCAATTTGCGGGGAGGATCCATATGTGATATTTTATAAACTGAATTCTATTATCCCGAAGGGTCTGCAATCATCACACAGCTTGGGTCTTCTGCCAATTATGATTGCGATGAGGTACCCCAGATGCGATATGTTATATATCATGTTTTATATTCTCGGCGGGTCTGCCGTATCGTAGAGTGCCTATTGTTTGGGCCTAGGACTGTTTGCCGATGGTTGGAAACGATGATAGTCTTGCCACCGATTTAAATGTACAGTTAAAAGAATTTTTCCATGTTTGTAAGGGTTGTTGCCACATACTATTCAGGGGCTTGAGAACCTTTGTGGAATATGCTCACTCGCTTAATTTGGTTTATTGTTTGAACTACTTGGGTATTGAAGGATTGCCACCATGCTTATAAAAGGCCATTTTTGTGTCGGAAGAAGGTAGAGAGGATCAACAGAATAGTTCAGAAGTATTGTACAACAGACCCTGACCTTGACAGTAGGTTAGGACCTTGCCTTGAGCAGCGGGGAGGTTCAGAGAAGTTGCAAAAGGCTTGATTTTCCAAATTGGGTATTTGGATGGGCGTTTTTGCACAATTTGTTTCCAGGAGTTCAGTGGTTCTGTCTGCGTTTGACGCCAAGCTCTCCATTCTTTGTCCATCTTCCAGCTTGGAGGTATAAGGATTGTAAATAATGTTTCTTGTGCTTTTATTTCTTTTTATGCCACTTAATAAATGAAGGCCTCCCCACTATTGAGTAGGGTTCAGAGACGTAGTCTAAATTGGACTAACTCCGTAATCAAAACATTGTGTCATGGTTTTTTATGTTCTTCTAGTTATTTCTGCATTGTTTATGTGCTTTTAAAGTTCCATGGTTAATTAGCTCTGTTATATGTAATTCCGATGCATTTGTAAGTAAAAGATCTTGGATCAAGTTTGGTATAAGAGCAGGTCTTTATAGATGCGAATTGCATGAGTTTATGCTAACTCGGAACAAGTTGCGAAAAGGAGAAGGAGCACTTAATTCCTTTGATCCTGAAGCAGGACGTGCACATCGAAGAAGAAACATGGCCAATGAAGAATCTCGTTGTGAAGATGAACATAATTTCTGCAAGGTATTCTACAATCTGGCAGGGAAAGTAGACAAGCTGTTGGCAGAGTATGAGAAGGCACTTGGGCATGAGAAGAATGATGTCAATGACCATGGGTCAGCAAATCATGAAGATGGTGGAGAAGAGCCTCCTCCCTCTCCTTCAAGTGATGGTTCTCATCACTCTCATCGAAATTCCAAGCAGACATCTAAGAAACCGTTCTTCAAGTTAGATGTAAAGTTTGACCTACCCATGTACAATGGAGAGTGTAGTGCAGAAAAACTTAATAACTGGATAAGAAAATAGAGGTTTATTTCCGGATCCAGCAGATCGAAGAAGATGAGGTGAAATTCTAGTTAACATCTCTTCGACTGAGCGGCACTGCTCTTTTTTGGTGGGAGAGAAAGTTGCAGAAGGGCAACACAAAGTCAGGTAATCTTTTGTCCTCTTGGTCTAGTTTTATTTCTGCATTGAAAGACCAATTATACTCTTAACAATGTAAACTTTGAAACGGAAACTATAAACTCAAAACGGGAACTCTGGCCAAAAAAACCCCGAAAAACATCAAAAACAGTGCTAAAAACGAAAAGTGTTGATGTTGGAATAACAATTTTTTTTTTTTTTTTTTTTTGTAAGCTAAATTTTCAACATGTTTTAAAAATGACGGTGAAAACCAATTTTGGGTGCAAAATTTGTCCAAAAAACACCCTCAAAACGAAGTGTTGATATTCGAATAACATTTTATTTTATATATATATATATATATATATATATATATATATATATTTTTTTTTTTTCAATGGTAAATTTTGTGCAAAAAAACACCCTTAAAACGAAAAGTGTTGATACTGGGATAACATTTTTTTTTTTCAAGGGTGAAATTTCAACATTTCAAAATAATAGCTTAAAATATTTTATCATGACCCAAAAAAAATTAAAATTTCAAAAAAATAAAAAATAAAATAAAAATTAAAACAATGAAAAAACACAAAACAAAAAAATAAAAAATAAAAATAACAAAACATAAATAAAAATATATACTAAAAACAAAACATAAAATAAAAAAAACAAAACAAAAAAATTCAAACATAAAAAATAAAATCAATCATAAAAATGTAAAATGTAAAAAAAAATAAAAAAATCATCCTATAAAAAAAATAAGAATTAAAAAACTAGAAAAAATTTACAAATTATAAACAAATAAATAGTAAAAAAACATATCTAAAAAAATGGGAAAAAAAAACAAATATGTAAACCATAAAAAAATTTGGGAAAAGAAAGAAAAAACACATTTAAAAAAACTATAAAATTAAGTAGGTAACAATAGAAAAATAAAAAAAAATTAACAAAAAACAAAAAAAACGAAAATTAAAAACAAACTAGATTTAAAAAAAAAAGGAAAATTAACCCCCAAAAAAATTAAAAACTAGTGAAATTAAGATTAAAATGATGATTATTTAAAAAATAAATCTAAAATACATATATATGAGACAATATAAATAAAAATTGTTTGAAAATAAATAAATTGTTTAACCATAAAAGAATTTGGAAAAAAAAATTTGAAAATTTAAAAAATTTATATATATAAATTTAAGTAAGTAAAAATATAAAGATTAAAAAAAACTAGCCAAAAAAAAAAAACACACACACACACAAACAAACAAACTAGATTAAACAAAAATATAAAATTAACAAAAAAAATAAAATTAAAAACTAGTAAAATTAATATTAAAAACATTTAGAAAAAACTTAAAAGACAAAAATAAGCTCAAATTATTAAAGAAAAAACTAAAAAAATTCAAAATTTTAAAAATATAGGTATTTTCCAATTAAAAAAAATAAAATAAAGAACATTTTCAACTTACAAAAAAAATTCTTTTTGATTTAAAAATCAATAAATAAATAAATAATTTTTTTAATTAAATTTTCATTATTTATTTAAAAACAACCAAAAAAATTAAAGTTTTTATTTTTTTAAACGTAATTATTTATTTATTTATTTTTTTTGAAAGAAAAAATTCATAAAAAAGTTGTAATAAAAAGTATTAAATTTTAATTTATTAAAAAAATTTAATAAAAACTAAATTAATAAAAAAATTTATTAAAATATTTTAATAATAATTTTTTTTTTTTTTTGTTTAATTTTGTTTTTAAACCATTATTTTTTAAGATACAAATCATTAAAAACATTTTAATTTTCTTCAAACAAATTTAATTTTTTAATTTAAAATTTAAAAAATTATTATTATTATTATTTTTTTTCTTTGTAAAGACTAAGCTATTGTATTAAAAGAAGAAAAAATATTTACAAAGAGGACTTAGCCTCTGAGGATGCATAAGGCCACCCTCTGTCAGAAGAACAAAGCAGGTGCGAGTGGCCACCTGAATTACAAAGAGAGATTCCATGGAAGTGAACATAGGCGAAGCTGTTGCAGGTGGCCACCTGACTTACAAAAGAGACCCCATCAAAAGAACAACAGTAATCTGAGTTGGCTAACCATTGATTCATAGCTTGTGTCTTGTGGTTTGCCGCTGGTAGCGTTGTAACGAAGGAGAGTAAAGAGACCATTATTTCCAAAGTTCTGGAGACACCACGAACTCTGAAAGGTCCCCTACCCAATAACAAAACCTGGGTGCCGCGGATAGAGAAGAATCCCCACCAAAACATGACCATCAATCAAGAGAAGAAGCAGGAATTAAGCCTTCAGAGGCTCACCTTGTGCATTATTATCGACTTCTGGCGGGAGAGGAAGCCAGTCAAACATGGTTGCATCTCCTATATCTTCCAGGCAAGTTTCCGGTGGATGAACCGGCTGCGAATGCGTGGCCAGTCCAACAACAGGCGCCACAGGATTGATATCATCTGGAGGAGGATATTCTGCATTACCAACCTCCGCAATCGCCTGGGCATTTCGAGTTTGAACTTGCTCTCCATCGTCCTCCTCCTGGCTGACAGTTTTCTCCTCTTCCTCCGTGGCAATCACTGTTATCATGAAAGAGACAAGCGATTGATTTCGCCTGCACCTGAAGGTGAAGCGGGAGGTATGAACCTGGCTTTCAGAAGGATCCGACTCCTCTGAGGGAGAAGAAGGAGGCGCAACTATGGTAAGCGGAGGAATTGCTCTGGCTTGAGCTTCCTGCCTTCTTCTTATCCCCCACACTCCTCCTCTTCTTGGGACTCCTCTTTGACGCGGGGCCATGAGCAGGGGAGATCTCGAGCACTTAACACTGACAGACGAAGTGCCAGGACGTGACCCAGAACCAGTAATCCCTGAGAGGGGAGGCAAAGCCGTGACTCTTTCACACAGAAAATCCTTAAGAGAAGCCGAGACAGAATTATGGTACCTCACTTTCCCCTGCACAGCCGAGAGCGAAGAGAGCGCACTCTGGACAGAGGTGAAATCTCTGCAACTCCTCACAAAGCCAGAATTGGGCACCTTTCCACCATTATCACCAGAATTCATAACAATACTCCACGCTTTCCAAACCTGGAGCCAATGCTCCATTAAATAGACATCCGCTTGGAACTGTCTGGAACCAGACAGAGCATCTCCCGTCGATTCAGAGTACAGGGCGCTTAAATTCGCCATGCTTAAACCCATCTCCCACATTCCTTGCCGTCTCCTCAGCATTTAAAGACTTTAATGCTTAGCAGAACCGTCCTGTCTAGCCACCGGATGATGCCAGCTGCCCGATGCAACTTGTTCAATCGATCCTCAAGCTGCCACCCGCATCCGGGTAAAAATTATTATTATTATTTTTTAATTAATATACCAAAAAAAATTAATTATAAATATGTTTGTTAAAAAATTTCAAAAATATTATTAAACAATTTTTTATTTTATTTATTAAAAGTTTTTTTAAAAAAATTATTAAAATTTTTAAAGTAAAATTATGTTTTTATTAAAAAAATAAAAAAAATAATGGGCCCCCGGCCGCGCCACCACCGGGCAGCGGGAGGGCTGTGGGTCGATTCTGCAGCCCCTGGCCCTCGGCCGCGCCACCACCGGGTGGCAGGATGGCTGTGGGTCGATTCCCGTCGCCCGGTGGTGGCGCGGCCAGGGGCCTAGGGCCTGCGTGCAGCCCCCGGGCCCTCCGTCGTGCCACCACCGGGCGGCGGGATGGCCTGGTCGATTCCCAGAATCGACCCATGCCCTCTCGCCCAGGGGCTGCACGCAGGCCCTGGACCCCTGGCCGCGCCACCACCTGGCGGCGGGAGGGCCGTGGGTCGATTCCCGGAATCGACCCACGCCTTCTTGCTGCCCGGTGGTGGCGTGGCCGGGGGCCAGGGCCTGCGTGGAGTTGACCCACGACCCTCCCGCCGCCCGGTGGTGGCGCGGCCGGGGGCCAGGGCCTGCGTGGAGTTGACCCACGACCCTCCCGCCGCCTGGTGGTGGCGCGACCGGGGTCCCATTATTATTATTATTTTTTAATAAAAACATAATTTTCATTAAAAATTTTTAATAATTTTTTAAAAAAATCTTTTAATAAATAAAATAAAAAATAAAAAATTGTTTAATAATATTTTAAATTTTTTTTTAATAAACATATTTATAATTAATTTTGTTTGGTATATTTATAAAAAAAAATAATTTTTTAAATTTTGAATTAAAAAATTAAATTTGTTTTAAGAAAATTATTATTATTATTATTATTTTTTTTAATGATTTGTATTTTGAAATAAATAAATAATTGTTTTAAAAAAATTAATTTTTTTTTTTTAAAGATGGTTTAAAAAAATGTAAATTTAATTTTTTTTTTTTTTTTTTTTTAACATAAAATATAGGTTTATTTATTTATTTTTTTTGAAAATATAAAATGTAGTTTTAATAATTTGAATTTTTAAATTAAAAAATAATAATAATAAAAATTGTTTAATTATTATTACTATTATTTTTAATAAAAGACAAGATTGTTTAAAAAAAAAAATTATTTATTTATTTTTAAATAAAATAGGTATATTTAATAAAAGATAATTGCATTTTTTGTTTTTTTAATTAAAAAATAATCATTTTTGGGGGGTTTTTATTTTATTTTTAATATTTATTTTACTAGTTTTTGTATTTTTGTATTTTCGTTTTTTTTGCTAATGTTTTTTTTTTTTTTAATTTCTATATATATATATATATTGTTTCTTTTTTCTAAATTCTTTTATGGTTTGTGAGATAATTTTTTTATTTTTTTTAATATTAATTTTACTAGTTTTTTAATTTTTTTTTTCGTTTTTTTTTTCTATTTTTTTTAAACTAGTTTGTTTCGAATTTTATTTTATTTTATTTATTTTATTTTCCTAGTTTTTGCTTATATATATATATTTTATTTCTCAATAATGATGTTGTTGTTGTTGTTGTTTTCCAAATTCTTTTATGGTTTATGATATAAATTATTTTTAACATTTTTTATTTTTGTTTTATATATATATATTTTATATTTGTTTTTTATAGATAATTATTTCATGTTGATTGAAAATTTAATTAACGATGTATAAATATATAGAATATCGAAAATGCAAAATATCGACCTTCTTCTTTAAATATGCAAATCAATAAAAACCCACTACAAAAAAATAAAAAATAAAAACTAAAAATTATGAAGAAGAAGATCATTTCCAAAATTATTAAATTTACGAAATAATTATTTACATTTCATATATTAGAAAATTTAAAGTCAAAAAATAATTCTTTTAAAAAAAGGGTTACGAAATAATTATTTACATTTCATACATTAGAAAATTTAAAGTAAAAAAATAGGTCTTTTAAAAAAAGGGTCTGATGCAGAATAACCATTTTTTAAAATTAGAATGAAAATCACTACCATTCTAAAACGCAATGTACATAAAAAAAATGAAAGTGCAAAAAACTATGCTCTAAAGAAAACATGTGTGTTCTGTATCACCCCTTTTCAAAATCGGGTCACTTTTTTGCTATCTCTACAAAACGAGTAACAGTATCAGTTCCTGTTTCAAAGTTTACATTGTTCCTTTGGGTTGTAAGCAAAGGGCAGTTATGGACTGGAAATATCTAACAAAAGGTAAGGGCCAGAATGTGCAAAGCTTCATTGAAGAATTTCAGAAACAAGCTCTGAATCTGGGCATCTCATTAGATGCGTTTGAGACTGTAATTAAGTATATAGGTGCGCTACATAGTTACTTCAAAAACTCATTATCACTGTTTGAGCTTAATACAATTGATGCGGCTAGCGTAAAGTGTATTCATCTTGAAAGTCGAGGCAAGAATGATCGAGATGATAAGCCAAAAAGGAACCATTCAAATCTCAGCATGGAAAATTCCAGAAGAAAGGAAAAGGGAAGGATAAGAAGGCTATTGTAACCAAGAAAGGGGACGGAGCAACACCATCTTGCACTCATGGCAAGAAAGATGGTCATGATGAGGACCACTGCTGGAAGCTGCATCCAGATTTGAGACCGAAGAGATTCGGTGGAAAGGGGAAGCAGAAGAAAGTGGCAACAACGCAAGACCTTGGATCAGATTCTGGCAATGAGACATTGATCACAACCATGGGTGTAAGAGGTACTCTTTCTGTTAATGATAGTTATGATTCGGTTGCAAGTATTAGTTATTTGAATGAGCCTGTAAGTAATGAGTGGAAGAGAATTGAGTTATTACACATTAGAGTTGTCATTAAACATACAAAGGTGGAAACTATGTTTGATTCAGGTTCCCAAGCAAACTTAACCTCATAGTCCTTAGTGAAAAAGTTAGGCCTTGAAACTAAGCCTCATCTGAGTCCATACTCGCTTGGTTGGGTAAGCGATAAATCCAAATTGTAGGTCACTAAGCAGTGTAGGGCCAGATTTGTTATTGCTTCTAAATTAGTTGATGAGGTAGGGTTAGATTTAGTGCCTTTGGACATTTGGGGAATCATCTTGGGAAGCCCATATCGATATGACAGAAAGGTCGTTTTCTTTCGGCATGAAAACAAATACCACCTCACAAAGGATGGGGTAGAGTATATACTTAGAGCTCATCATACAAAAGTTAATGCTATCCTTGTAAGCACAGGACAAATTAAATGACTGGTTAATTCCAACAAAGGGTGTATGCTCATGATAGTGAGAGTGAAAGAGGTCGAGATGGCTAACGCTTTCAAAGGCTGTAATCCTGATCATAAGAAAGAATTATTTGAAATTGTTGTTGATTATGATGGATTGTTTCATGAATCGAGAGGATTGCCCCCTAAACGGGAAATCCAACATGAGATCCGTTTACAACAGGATGCTCCTTTATCGAATGTTGGCATATACAAGATGGCTTCTATCGAGATGGAGAGGATTAAGAAACAGGTGTAGGAATTGTTAAATCAGGGAGTCAACAAACCGAGTTCTTCTCCTTGTGGCTCATCGATCATGTTGGTGCCCAAGAAATATGACACAAGGAGAATGTGCGTAGATTACAGGGTGCTAAACAAGATCACGATGAAGAATTGATACCCTCTTCCTCACATTGATGAATTGTTATATCGATTGAAAAATGTTGTTTATTTTACAAAGCTAGATTTGCATAGTGGTTATCACCAGGTTAGAAATGCAGAGTAGGACGTTTGGAAAATTGCATTCAAAGGCTGTTTGAATGGATGGTGATGCCATTCGGACTGTGCAATGCTCTAGCCACGTTTACGAGGGTAATGAATTATTTATTTAGGCATTTTCTTGATCATTTTGTTATTGTATATATGGACGATATTCTTGTGTACAGTAGGACATGGGATGAACATGTGTGTCATCTAAAGAAAGTGCTTGATGTTATGAAAAGTGAAAATATGTATTTGAAACTGTCAAAGTGTGATTTTGGGAAGAATTATTTGATTTATTTAGGCCACATTGTCGGAAATGGACAATTGAAGATAGACCCCTCTAAAGTGGAGGCGATTATGAATTGGCATGAGCCCACAAATGTCACAAAGGTTCAAAGTTTTTTGGGTGCGGTACAATATTGGATAAGGTTCATGGAAAAATTCTCCGTTATCACAACCCCCTTGCACGCCTTGACTAGTGTGAAGCAGGCCTTTCAGCGGGGAGGAAAACATTATAAATACTTTGACACACTGAAAGAGAAGATCAACACAACACCAGTGCTAGCCTTACCAGACCTTCAACAACCTTTTGAAATTGAAACAGATGGAAGCGGTTATGCTATGGGTGCTGTATTGATGCAACAAAGAAAGCCTCTATGTTACCATTCAGATAATTTCTCCCAGGATGTTGTGAATTATCCAACATATGACAAGGATTTGTATGCCTTGGTTTAGAGTGTGAAGAAGTGGAAACACTACCTGATCGGCAAGAAGACCATCATCCATACAGATCATCAGCCCTTGCAGCACCTTCAGTCACAAACCAAGCTTCAACAAGCTCGTCACTTTAGATGGATGGGATTCCTCCAACAGTTCCATTTGGTAATATAATACAAGAAGGTCGTTAGGAAAAATGTAGTAGATATGCTTTCTCTCCCTCCTATTTCTGCATCTGTAGTTTTGCTAAATGTTTCTTTATCATTAGAAATTTATGTTGAACAATATGCTAATGATAGTGATTTTAAAGAAATATATGCAAAACTGACTCATGGATCATAGGTGGACAATTATTATTTATAGGGAAAACTATTGTACGGCCTTGGAAAACTCGACACCCATTGATGAAAGGGTTCATGTAATCCGAGAGGGTCATACCTCTCTGGTTTCTGGTCATTTTGGAATTGAGAAAAATTTATGTCATTTGTAGAGGTTTTTTTTGGCCTTATATGAAAAGCATTGTGACTCGCTTTGTAAAGGGTTGCGTTGTGTTCTGTTTCAAAGCCCTCTAATAGAAAAATTGGGCTCTACACACCACTCCCTATTCTGAGTTTACCATGGGAAAGTGTGTCCATGGACTTTGTAGGAGGTTTTCCTATGTCTAGGAAAGGTCACGACTATTTGTATGTCGTTGTGGATCGGTTTAGTAAAATGTGTATTTTAATGCCTTGTAAAAAGCAGGTCACTGTTGAGCAGACCGCTTTTCTTTTCTTTCAACATGTTTGGGTCCATTTTGGGTTGCCCACATCTATTGTGTTAGATCGAGACTCTTGATTTCTTGGGGACCAACTTGTGGAGAATGATGGACACTAAGTTGAAAAGAAGTGCGACATTTCATCCACAAACCGATGGGTAGACAAAGTTTGTCAACAGCACAATGGTACACTTTTTATGAGGCTATTGTGGAAAACATCCCAAGTTGTGGGATGAATAGCTTCCTTATGTGAAACATGCATACAATCGAGCATCATATTCATCTACAAAGAGCTCACCGTTGGAGACATGTTTTGGATATCTACAAAGAGATCCCTTGGACATGGTCTTTGGGAAAGAGGTCAATGGAAATGGACGAGATGATAGGGACAAAGCACAAAAGTTTATTTAGTGGATACATGTGATTCATTAGAGTGTATAAGAGTAGTTGGAGAAGAGTTAAGTTGGGGACAAGGTATGGCTCCACATTAGCAAGGATAGAATGAAGGGAGAAGGGAAGAAGTTGAGACCTATCCGATATGGTCCTTTCACCATATTGACAAATATTGGAGACAATGCTTTTTGTCTTGACTTTCTTACTTATATGAAAATGTACTCGGTAGTAAATGTTGAAAACCTGAAGCTTTATGAACCTCCATTGATTATGGATACCGAAGAGGTTGCACAGATTCATATAGTGGATGATTTTTCACTAGAGTATCTAGATAAGTTTCCTGAAGATATCATTTTCGACAGGAAAACCAAAACTTCACAACGGGGATATGTGGAGTACATTTGTGCTGGCTTCAAAGGAATGCATCCGAGAAAATATCGATGGATGGAGAAAGAGAAAGTGAAGGAGCAATTTCCTCACTTTCCAATTGACGGAAAAGGCTTTTGGCAGTCCAAAATATTTTAGTGAGGAGGATTGATCTAGGTGGATTTTCAAAAAGTACCAATAGCATGGTAAAAGGCTCAAAAATCGAAGTGGCAGAATTTGGGTAAACTTAGCATCGGATCAAAGTTCTTGTCATCCTGATTCCAATGGTGGGAACAACACTCAAATCCGAGTTCATATGAAGAAGTTAGAGTAAGTCAAATTTGATGTTTGACTTGTCCAAGTGGCAGGAGGAGTGATGTGGAAGACACTCTTAGTGAATGGGGAAGTGCCAAGTGGCAGGCTACCATTGGTCTTGCATTTCTCTTATCACAGAAAAAGAGGTTGCGAATTAAGGAGAATCGACCCCAACAAGATCCCGGCTGTGATTGTGATATCACATATCGTAGGTCGGAGGAGGAACGAGTACTTAAGAATCAGCCCCTGACGAAGCCAGGTTGTGATGCGATATAATCGCGATTGCATATCGCATAAGTACCACGCTGATATACATGTTATTGATGGACTCCGTTGATTGCGATTTGCGGGGAGGATCCAAATGCGATATTTTATAAACTGCATTTTATTATCCCGGCGGGTCCGCGATCATCACAGAGCATGGGTCTTCTGCTGATTGTGATTGCAATGGGGTCCCCTGGATGCGATATGTTATATTTCATGTTTTATATTCCCAACAGGTCTGCCATATCGTACAGTGCCTTTTGTTTGGGCTTGGGATTGTCCACCGATGGTTGGAAACACCGATAGGCTTGCCGCCGGTTTAAATGCACAGTTAAAAGAATTTTGCCATGTTTGTAAGGGTTGTTGCCACATACTATTCAGGGGCCCGAGAACCTCTGTGGAATACGCTCACTCACTTAACTTGGTCTATTATTTGAACTACCCGAGTATTGAGGGATTGCCGCCATGCTTATAAAAGGCCATTTTTGTGTTAGAAGAAGGTAGAGAGGATCAACAAAATAGTTCAGAAGTATTGTACAACAGGCCCTGACCTTGGTAACAGGTCGAGATCTTGCCTTGAGCAACAAGGAGGTTCCGAGAAGTTGCAAAAGGCCCAATTATCCAACTTGGGTGTTTGGATAGGTGGTTTTGCACGATTTTTCTCAAGGAGTTCAGTGGTTATGTCTGTTTCTGAAGTTGGGCTCTCCATTATTTTTCCATCTTCCATCTTGGAGGTATAAGGATTGTAAATAATGTTGCTTTTACTTTTATCTCTTTTTATGCCACTTAATGAATGAAGGCCTCCCCACTATTGGGCAGGACCCGAAGACGTAGTCAAAATTGGACGAACTTCATAATCAAATCATTGTGTCATAGTTTTTTTATGTTCTTCTGGTTATTTCTGCATTGTTTATGTGCTTTTTAAATTCCATGGTTAATTAACTCTGTTATATGTAATTTCGATGCATTTATAAGTAAAAGATCTTGGATCAAGGAGAGATGGAGAGAAGGGGGAGAGAGAATGAGAAAGGGAGGGAGGTAGTAAACAAAGTTGGAGGATGAAGAGAGAGAGAGAGAGAGAGAGAGAGAGAGAGAGAGAAGAGGAAGAGAGAGAGAGGGAGAGGGAAAGGGCAAGATATATATATATATATATATATATATGGAGAAACAATGTGTGTGTTTGCAGGGTGATATAGAGAGATAAAGAAGGAGAGACATAGGGAGATAGAGATATATATGGAAGGGGGAGAGAGGGGAGAAGATAGAGATAAATGGAGGGAAGGAGATATAGATAGATATGAAGAGCGAGAGTGTGTTTTTTGTGGGGTTGAAATAGAGACACAAAGAAGGAGAGATGGAGGGAGATATTGATATAGATGGCGGAGGCGGGTGGGAAAGGGCGAAGGGAAGAAAATTGTTTGCATTAGATGCATTGATTTCAATGTATAGATGCTGATTTCTAATCCTATTTGATTTCTTACATTGGATGCATTTATTTTTATGTAGATGTTGATTTATAATTCTATTTCATTGCTTCCATTAGATGGATTGATTTAAATGTAGATGTTGATTCCTAATCCTATTTGATTGTTAGCACTAGATGCATTGATTTTAGTGTAGATGTTGATTTCTAATCATGTTTGATTGCTTGCATTAGATGCATTGATTTCAATGTAGATGTTGATTTCTAATCCTATTTGATTGTTTGCATTAGATGCATTGATTTTAGTGCAGATGTTGATTTCTTATTGTAACAACCCCTGGTTGATTTTCCATGTAAATAAAATAATACCAAAGTCATGGGACACATATTCCAAGTTGAATGTTGGGAAAAATACTTTAGTGGGTATCACCTATAATCAACTAATGGCTATGGAAATTGGAAAAGGGGAATTAAATGTCATTTATTTATGAAAATAATGAAAATAAGATAAAAGAAATGTGAAGAGACACGATTGTGCATGCTAAGGAAATTAGATGAAAAATGAAGAAAATAGAGACATCAATGATAAAAAGGCTTATGAGGATAAGTTCACAACTTTTGTTGGTTTAAATTTTATCAGTTTGAGCTTTTGTCAATTTGGTTTTGTAGCTCTCATTTTCATTCTCTCATTCTCTCATACTCTTGCACGCTTAGAGAAATCTTAGATCATTATTGGAGCACTTGGGCATTCTCTTGGATTGGAGAAAGAAGAAAAAGGAAAGAAGGGAAGCGCAAGGGAACAATTGTACGAGCAGTTATAGCTGGATTTCTTTGCAGGTAACATGTTGAATATGTGATTTCCTTGCTGATTTTTGGATGCATGGTATATGCATGTGATTTTTTGGTTGCGTTGTCATTGGCATGGATATTTTCTTGGATTGACAATGGTTTTAGCCTTGCCTTTCCATTTCTTGGATAACCATGGTGTTGTGGGTTTTTCCACTTCTGATTGATGCTCAGGTTCCTGATGGTTGTGGGTTATAACAAATGCTCTAGAAGCCCTAGAGCAACTTGGGTTGAGTTACTAGTCCTAGAGCCTAGGTTGGGTCAAACACTCTGGAGCCCTTGATGGGTTGAGTTACTAGTCCCTAGAGTCGGGTTGGGAAAATGCTCTGGAGCCCTGGAAGGCCATGGGTTGAGTTAGTAGTTCATGAAGCCCTGAAAAACTTAGTTAGCGATTGATCTAGTTGATGTTAGTGATTTTCGGTCTGTAGAGGTGGAATCACTATGGATGAGGGTCGAGGTGGTTTAGCCTCTTAAAGCCCTGGTTGGTTTTGTCTTGGTTTATTCCATGGGATCCCAGATTCATGCTTGGAATATGGCGCGAGGGTGATTGGCTGAAAGAGAGATTTGGTTTACCCAATCTATGGTCAGGTGGTACATGGAAGTCCCTGACTTGGTTGGCATTTTTATATGTAAATATGAGCCATTTTCCTATCGTGATCTATGAGCATTTGTAGTGATTATGTTGTTGATATCATGGTTGAGTTGTCATGATTTCTATGTTGGTTATTTGTTGGTTACATGATGTATGGTATTTATGGCTCTTGTCATGATTTGTTTAGTTATCTAATGGTTGATGAATATATGAACTAATAAGTGTTGTTGCAGCTATGTGAAGATGGCATATAACCTTCTTGGTGATTCTTTGATGAATCTCAGACTCTTATGATCAGATATGCATTCATGACCTATAGCTTCTATGTTTTCCATGTGTTTGATGAAATGTCTATTATGGATTGGGCAGTCTAGGTTAAGTTTCTGATTCAAGATTGAATGTTTAGTTTTGTCATCATGTTAATTATGATTCTGGAAAGTCTCAGGAAATTTTGGGCAGTGGTATGGAGGCTGGCCTGAAAAGGTAGCTTAGATATCGGGACACATGCCCAAAATTGAATAATTTAGGGCATAAATGCTTACAGCTAGGCTTATGAGTGCAATTGGAGCCTCATAACTGCATGTAAGCAATGTCAAGGGTGTGGTTGTGGGTCTAGGTCAGTGAAACAAGATTCCAGCTTAGGGATTGACCACTTAGGGTGTTTCTTTAGCTCTTGGGTGATCTGTAGTCCCTGTAGAATGTCAGTTTGTGGTCAATTTGTAGGCCCTACTTCCTTAACTGAAATTGGGAGTTCGAGTCATGTCATTGTGACACTTGTCTTATGTTTCTACCGGAAGACTTGTGAAATTGGGTAAATGTGGGAGGGGTGGTTACACTCATCCTATTTGATTTCTTTCATTAGATGCATTGATTTCAGTGTAATCACAAAAAAATTATTGACAATGTGCATTATGGCTAAACTGTTGTAGATAAACTCAAACAAAATAAAATCGAATAAAACTTATATTTGTAATTTTTACATCTCCACACCTTTTAAAATTGAATTGAACTTATTTCAATCATATTTGAGTTTTTTAAAATTGAATAAAACTTATTTCAATCATAAGGAATTGATTGAAATACTCGGATAGCTAAGTAAATTTAGGAAATTTGATAAAATTATATAAAAGTATAGAATGTTGTTATATATATATATATATATATATATATATATTTGACCTATATATTAAATTTCAATATTATTGACTTATATCATGTTATGACTAAACTCTTATAGATAATCTCAAAAGAAATAATATTGAATACAATTTATTTGTTGTTTAGACGACATCCTTTAAAATTGAATAAAACTTATTTCAATCCTATTTGTGTTTTTTAATTGAACCTCGAGAAAAAAAATTGCTTGAAATACTTCAAAAAGTTGACCATTCAATGATGTATGGGTGACTCACAAAAAAATTGTATATAGATTTTTTTATATTATAATATGGATGGCTTTAGAATTCAAATAATTTATTTTTAAAATTGAATTGCAATAACATACATGTTGATTGCACTAAAAGACACTTTCTACAAGGCAATATGAAGCATGATTATAATTCTTTCCATGTTCAATACTAAATTGATACATGATATATTTTAGTTCATTTTAAGTATCAAAGTGACTTGCATCATAACTTAATATTGTACTTATTTTCTTACTCTATGAAACTAGAAATCAAAATTGTTATATTTTGTAATAAAAACTACAATGTATAGATTTTTTTTTTAAACTAGTGAAATAATTTTAAAAGATCCATAAACTTAAAAAATTAATGAACATCCATTTACAATATTAATACAAACCCATAAACTTAAATAATGAATGTATCAATAAATTTTCCATATGAAAATATATACAAATTACAAATATCACATGAACATCCATAAACTAAAATAATGTTCATGTACATCCATAAACTATCAATGTATGAAAATATACAAAGTTTGTATCACATGTAAATGTGCCCTATGAAATGGGTCTGAAAATATACAAACTATCCATTATAAGTACCACCAAAACTCCTATATGAGTTCTGTAACGTAAAGTAAGTGTCCATAAGCTGATACTGCAATATAACACATTCAAATTCAAACTAATTAGAACATTATTTGTAAGAAATAAACCATATAGAAATAAATGTTTTTGAACCACATTTTTAATTACATATATGAATCTACTAATTTCAATTGAGTCCAAATGCAAGTCAAATAGGATGGGGGTCTAATGAATCTGGGTTTTGTGCTCCCCTACCTATGGCCCAATGATTGGGGCATGCATCAATGGACCCACATCATCAATTCCTATATTCCCAACATCCAACTCACTTGTCCACATAACTACGACATCAAAAACATTCTACATATAATCCTGTGTACACAACCGCAAGGACAAATTATAATTAGTCTATGAATTAATTAGCATATATGCATAACTTAAAAAAAATAAATGTTGAAATCTTAGGAATAAAAAGATTTACCACAACTACTTATGTATGTGGTTGTACATAGTGACTCTCCTCCACATGAGTGTTATGAGGTGGTGATGTGTAGATTTTTACTTGTAAATTCAAACTACTTATGTAATATGCTAAAACAAAAGGCTTGAATATACTCTACTCATTAGTGGAAACAAAAATTAATCTATGAAAAACACTAAGCAGAAAAGGAATAATTTTAATCGCACATAACACAACATTTTTATGGGGAAAGCAACTGCTCAAAACTCCGACTATCTATATTTCATTAACTAGAAGATACGAGAATAAAATACATTGCTTGTTCAACCCGAACAATTCCTACACTATTACAATCTATCTCTTTGCCTCACAAACTAGCTCAAGCCAACACTTTGCCAAATTTGCTACCTGCCAAGCCCCCACTTCCTTGCACAATCCCTAAGTGAATTAACCCATATTTAATTGGGGAAATCCCTCACCACAACTGTGCAATCCATCATAGGCCCCTTATTGATTGCATGCACCATTTGTACAACTCAGAAAATTATGCATCTGATAGTACACTATCCCTGAACTCTAATCTCAACTAGACCTTCCTCTAAACTGACATGCATGAGTTATTTTTGAGTGAATTATTAGTTATCTTATTGATCACCGAATGTGAATTAAATCCAATTTAATTCACTTGACCACTCACTAGTTCCTTCAATAGTTAGAACTAGTTTAACTAAATTTAACTCAATTAAACCGAATTAAATAATTACAATTCAATAAGAACTTTACCTGGAACCATAAAATTTAGGGATCACTCTATATGACTCTGGACAAACTTCTAACTTGAATTAACTGAGCCAACTAAGTCAACTTAACATAGTTAACTATTACAAGCTGCTAGAATAGAATTACAATTTAATTCCTAATTTAATTCAAGGACAAACTAGATTAGGATTTCTTCTTGTTATTTTTAAAACTCCCTCTAAAAAATAAAGGGATTATTTACTATCCCGATCATGCCTCTATGAAACTCGAATTTGCATCTTGACAAGGCATTTATCAAAATATCTACATCCTGTTCCTCTGTGGGAATGTACTCTAGCAACATGATTCTCCTTTGCACACAATCTCGAAGATGATGATACCAGATATCAATATGCTTGGACTGATCATGAAAAACTGGGTTCTCAGTGAGTTTGATGCAATTATGAATGTCAGAGTAAATCACTGTTGGATCCATTTGCTGACCAAACAAACCAACCAAAATCTTTCTCATCTAGATAGCCTCACAAGCTGCTTGACTAGCATCCATGTACTCTGCTTCTGCTGAACTGAGTGCAACTGATATTTGCTTCTTGTTGTACCAAGAAACAACTGTTGACCCAATAATGAAGATCCCACCTGATGTGCTCTTCCTATTGGATGGAATCCCTGCCAAATCTGCATTGGTGAAGCCTTGAAACTTCACTCCCTCTGTTCGTTTTTACCAAAGACCAAATTGAGTGGTGCCTCTGGGGTAGCTCAACACATGTTTGGCTTCCTTCCAATACAGTTTGACCGGCTTTGACATAGCTTGACTAAGCTGTTTAACTGCATAACACATGTTTAGTCATGTGTTCACCAAATACATGAGTGAACCCACAAGATGTCTATAAATAGTGGCCTCCAATACTTCACTGGAAGTAGCATCCTCTTTCCTCCAGTTACCAGCTAGAGGAGTCTCCATGGGTTTACTTCTCTTCATGTGGAACTTCTTCAGTATTGCGTTGGAATACATGCCTTGAGAGACAAACAATTTCTCATCTCCTTGCCATACTACCATCTCCATAAAGTAGTGCATGAGCCCCAAGTCCTTCATTTCAAACTCTCTTTCAAGATCTTCTTTGCAAGACTTGATCAACTTATCATCACTTGTCATAATAAAATCGTCGACATATAAAACAATAATCAATAATTTACCTTCAACCACAATATGGTAAAGGTTCGCATCTGCTTCACTTTTGGTGAATCCTAACCTAGTGAAATAGCTATCGATCTTGGTGTACCAAGCACGGGGTCCTTGTTTCAATCGATACATCGCTCTCTTGAGTCTGCACACATGCGACTCTCTGTTGAAGGTCTCAAATCCTTCAGGATGCTCAGTATAAACCTCTTCCTCAATCATGTCGTTGATGAATGTTGTCTAAACATCCATTTGATGTATCTTCCATCCCATCTGCGCTGGCAATGCTAGAATGGATATGATTGATGGGTACCTTGCTACGACAGAAAAAGTATCATCATAATTAATCCTCTCTACCTAAAAGAACCTTTTTTCCACAAACCTGGCATTGTGTTTCTTCACACTATCATTAGCTGCTTGCTTTACCTTATAAAGCCATCTGGAACTCACCATTGACTTTTTTTTTTTTTTGGTCTTAGTACCACTTCCCAAACACTATTCTTGATAATGGAGTCATACTCCTAAACCATGGAATCAACCCAAATTGGTTGCTGCACTGCTTCCTCAAAAGAGGATGGCTCTATCTCTACACTCCCGTTCATAAGAGCCATGTAACCAATGTACCTATCTAGTGACCTCCTATGCCTATGCTATGATGTGGGTGCTCCCACAATGTCTCTAGCATCATGCAATAACATGTTAGCCTCTCTGATTCACTTTCTCCCATCTCTTGAAGACTCTTCATGAGTGGGTGTTTCCACTCCCTACTCCTTTGCATGTGGCTTCTCCACATTATCTTGAGGTTCCTCCTTTGGAGCTAAACTTAACCGCATGTAGCTGAAGCTCCCTCTCAAGTTACTGAAAATCTCTTTGTTATCGGTCATATGGAATGAAGCTCCACTGTCCAGGTACCACAAACTACCCATCATCGATGACACCATACAAGTGATGAGGGTAAAATCTAGTTCGAACTATGAAGCAAGAGCTTCACCTACCGCTCCTCATGAGGACTTCTTACCAGCCTTCTTGTGTAGACATTTTGTGGCAAAGTGTCCCAGCTCGTGACAGTAAAAACACTTGATTTTTGACATGTCCTTCTTCTTGCTTCCTTGACAAGAATCTAATTTGGAATGGGATGAATTCCCCTTCCATTTCTTTTCTTTACCATCTAAGGCGCAATTCTCCTCATCATCATGCTTTGAAGAGGGTCTGTCTCTAGTCTTCCACTGAATCTCTTCCTGTACCAAGTCAGACCATAATCGCTCCCACTCTGGTAGCTTCTCCCTCCCATTAACTGAGTGTTGGTAATTGTGCCAGCTCTTGGGAAGTCCTAGAAGTTCTAGGCTCACCAGATTGTCTTCTGCAATAGTAATCCTGACACATCCCAGCTCATCTCGACATTGGGTGAACTTGGTCAAGTACTTCGGAATTGAGTCGCCCTTATCCATCTTAATATTTCTAAGCTTATCCTTCAATGTCAGCTTCCTGTGGTCACTGCTATTTTGAAACAGGCCCGTCAATTCCTTCCACATTGTAAATGGAGTTTCCTTACCATGGAGATTTGAGAAAATATGATATCGAACTCCTTCTAGGATAATCCTTCTCACCTTTGCCACACATTTTCTCCATTCAACATGATATTTAACATCAGATGCTGGAGGCTTCAGAATATCATGATCTATGAATTCCTTCAGCCCGTTTTCTTCCAACACTGCCTCCATCCTATCCTTCCAAGCTATCTAATTATAGCTTCCCTCCAGGGCATACTCAAGTCTCAAACCGTAGAATGACATCTTGTTGACTATGAAGTATGAAACTACAAATTTGATTTCACCTGCACAACAAAATCGTATTATCCTCTTCTATAATGTTGATCCAGGTGGATATTGGTGGCCACCAGCCTATTCCACTAGACCCCCCCAAGTAGTTTCATCTGTTTCCTTTTTCATTTCAACATTTACTATTTTTAGTAGTTTTTCAGGTTCTAAACTTTCAGAGTTGTTTTGAACTCCTAAACAATGTTTTTTTTTTGGGTCTACGATAGGAAAAAAGCCATAGGAAGGGGCCTGTGGTGAAACCTATAGTACTCAAAGAGACCTTTCCAACAAGGTATTGTATGCGCCAAACATAGATAATATGACCAAGTTACAACCCCAGGAAGTTGGCTACCCAACTAACCGCAACGAGGCCCACAAACTCTTGGTGTTACATCTCCTGGGGTTAGGGTTTGGTTGTTTAGGGTTTTCTCATGTTTTCCAATAATAAGTAGACCCTCGAGCCTCATTATAACACAATTCAAAGGCATGTAGCCACCACATCTCTTCTCAAAGATAAGCAACCATCGCCCGAGCTATCTTATTTCCATTCTGTTTGTAAGCATAGTTCAATATTTTTCCATTAACGAAATCAAGTGATTTTCTGCTACATCTCTATGTTTATGATTATATATGTAAATTATTGCGTTCTTGTTTAAGTTCAGATCAGTGGTATTAGAGAGATCTACTCTTTGTTTGTTTTTTTTGCATGTCCACAACGAGGTAAGGGTATAAGGAGTTAGGGCTTGATCTAGTTGAACCATTGCAAGATCAGCCTCACAAAACCCGATGACCTCCCATGGTGGAAGAAAATAAAGACGAGGGGGCAGGAGATATTTTCAAAATGTTGCTCGAGGAATCCCTCGAGTGACAGAGGGACACAAAGACGAATAACTTCGCCCAGATCCTTCGACGACTACCCATAGGCGATGCATCTTCATCCAGCAACCACTTTGGAGGCACCACTCCTTTTAAGGTACAATTTAACTTCAATATTCCCATATTTGAAGGCCTGATAGATGCAGACGCCGATGATAAATGGTTAAATATATTGGAAGGATATTTTCTAGTTCATGACTTTTACAATTGGGAAAAGATTACATTTTCACTTCTTAAAACCGCCCTGCACGTCAAGGATTGGCGGGAAACGCACTGTGAAAAAAAGGATGAGAGTGAACCCTCATTGTTTTCAACCACACCCACTTGGAATTATTTCTGAGACGCCATCAAGGAATAATATTACCCTGACGGGAGCTATGAAGATAAATACATAAAGTGGACCACACTACGACATAGAAGGGACCAAGATGTGCTAGAGTTCACAAATAATTTCCATACCCTTCACATGAAGCTGGGTATCACTGGTCATTGGTTTGTTATAACTTGGGCCTAAGGTACAAGAGAGAATACTCTAGAAATTTCAAGCAGCGAATTACACAGTTACACGAAGAAAGGTACTAGGTGAATGCTCCTTTGCATGCATGCATCATGAACTTGCTCAATCCATTTGGAATATATATATATATATATATATATATATATATATATATATATATATATATATATATATATAAACTAGTGTAGTGTTTGACATAATAATATAAAGTTTGCAAAAGAATATATACTCATTGCATGCATGCACTAACCCATTAATTAATTTGACAATCCTAAAGAGATCCACTTTAATGCTTCGCTGGAAAGGGGCATTGCAAGTTTAGTAATGGTCACCATCATTATTTAATGCATGAACTTTATTTATTATTATACAACATGTATGCATTCATCATGGTGGTGCATTTGTAATGTGCATGCAATTATTTTTCATTTATATGTGTATTACTTGATATTAGTGAGGTGTCCTTGAAAAGAGATAATGATTGTGGTCATTTCACTTCATTCTTATATGTAGAATGAGTTAATCACTCCAATTTGGATTTGGATTACAACTTGATGACGATGACCTAAGGCTAAGTAAGTGTGTTTTTTTCCCTAAACAAACACGTACAAAATAAGACTCTTAATCAATGCCATGATATCAAATCCGGGTCCACATGTTTAATATGTAGGATGTTCCATCTACATGTCTCACATGCAAGACATTCCTTCTATGTTAAGAGCCATAAAGGGGAAGTTCAGATAGGCCTCTCTTACTATATATTCTTAGTAATGCCCTTAGCACTAAAAGTGACTTAGTGCTCAAAGAGTAGAGAAGGGCATGCGATTCAACTAATTTCATACACGATGTTCAAGTAAATTTTCTGTATATGCACAAATTTTGTATATGAGCATATCTTCCATATATGCACATATTTTCCATATATGCGTATGTGTATACCCAAATTTTGTATACACAACTTCCATATATGCGCAATTTCTGTGTATGCATGGTTTTTGTATATGCAAATTCCATATATGTGCATATATGGAAGTTGCACATATACAAAAATATGTGTATATACATAAACTTTGCATATATGGAAGATATGTGATACATAAAATGCAAATATATAAAAGTTGTGTGACTTTCATATATACACATCTTCTGTATACACGAATATCTTCCATATATGCGCAACTTTCGTATAAGCATATCTCTTGTATATGCTCAACTTTCGTATATGTGAATATCTTTTGTATATGCACAACTTTCATATATGTGCATATCTTCTGTATATGCACATACCTGGGCACAACTTCAACCTCCATATATACACAATTTCTGTATATGCGCATATCTTCCATATGTGTGCAACTTTCATATATACATATATACGAAGGTTGCACATATACAAAAGATATGTGCATATACAAAAGATATGCAATACAAAAGATGCACATATATAAAAGTTGTGTGACTTCCGTATATGCACATCTTTCGTATATGCACATTTATTTCGTATATACGCATATCATCTATATAAGCGCATCTTCCATATATGTGCATCTACAGTAGATGCACATATATAGAAGGCGTGCATATATAGAAGATATGCTCATATAAGGAAGTTATACATATATGAAAGATATGTGCATATATGAAAGTTGCACATATACAGTAGATGTGCATATACAAAAGATGCACATATACGGAAGTTACACATATATGGAAGATATGCACATACATGAAAGTTACACATATACGAAATTTGTGCATGCACAAAAGATGTGCTCATATACGGAAGCTATGCATATATGGAGGTTGTCGTACATGCATATTATAGAAATTGCACACTGCTTTTGTATATGTACAATTTCCATTTATGTGCATATACTGAAGATAAACATATGTGGAAGCTATGCACATATACAAAATATATATGCATATAGAGAAGCTATGTATATACGAAAGTTGCACTATAAGATATGCACATATATGGAAATTGTGCATATACAAAAGATATGTGTATCTTCCGTATATGCAAAACTTCCACATATGTGAATATATTTTGTATATGTGAAACTTCCATATATGCACATACACAAAAGTTGCGCATATACAAAAGTTGTGTGTGACTTCTGTAACATGCATATGCATATATAATAGTTTTCAGATATGCACAACTTCCATATATGCGCAACTTTTATATATTCACATATCTTCCATATATACACATCTACTGTATATGTGCATATATGCACATATATGGAAGTTATGAATATACGAAATATGTGCACATATTTTGTATCACATATCTTCCATATATGCACTTATCTTTTGTATATGCACAATTGTCATATTTGTGAATATACGTAAGTTGCGCATATATAGAAGATATGCACATATACAAAGGTTATGTATATACGAAGGTTGAAGTTATGCATAACTTCTATATATGCACATATATGGAAGTTACACACATACAATAGATGCACTAGAAATTGTGCATATACATAATTTATGCACAACTTCAACCACTGTATATATGCAATATCCATATATGCACATTTTTTGTATATGTGCATATGATTTGCGTATATACAAAAGATGCACACATATATAAGTTGTAGCTATACAAATGTTGAAGTTCTGCCCAACTTCCATATATGTGCAACTTCTCTATATACTCTATCTTCTGTATATGTGTAAACTCCATATATGTGCATAAATTCCATATGTGTGCATTTACTAATGTCTGCACATATATGGAAGCTATGCGCATATACAAAATTTTCACATATACAAAAGAAATGTGAAACTTCCGTAATATGCATATACACGAAAATCTCCATATATGCATAACTTTCATATATGCGCACATCTTTTGTATATGCACAATTTTCGTATATCCATATATGTTCAATTTTAGTATATGTATATATACAGAAGTTGTACATATACAAAAATAATCTAAAACTTTCGTAATATGCATATACGAAAACCTCTATATATGCATAGCTTCCGTATATGCGCACATATTCTATATATGCACAACTTCCGTATATGCGTAACTTCCATATATGTGCATATCTTCCATCCGTATATGTACTTTTTTGTATATGCACATCATGCGTATAAGCGCAACTTCCATATATGTGCATATCTTTTGTATATGTAAAACTTCCTTATATGCACATATATTCCATATATGCACATATTTTGTATATGTGCGTCTACCAGATATGCATAAATTCTATATATGCACATATACGAAAATGCACTTTTTTTTTTTCCCTTGGGAAAAATCGTAATTTTCTATTATAATGGAAAATTACATACGAGTGACCGTAGTCAACGAAAGTAGTAAGTCTGTACATAGAACCTAAGAAGGGTGTACCATCATAGATCAATTTGCATATACAAATATGTTTACAAAATTTCAAAAAATATTCAGTTCTGTGAGTCTCTGTTGCTGATGTCTCAAAATACTATGATAAATTAGGGCTAATCGGCTCTTTGCTGATTATGTTCTATATATGGCCTATGATAGTACTGATAGGTCTGTCCCTGCCTTTCCTCCTATATCAACCATTCTCCTTTGGGATGGTGCGCTGCCTCTTTGGAATACTGATCCGCAGATATGTTGCGCTCCCTGTAAATATGAGTACATGAAATCTGATCAAAATGTGATTTTAAAAACAATGCATCATCCAATATGTTCATGAGTGAGTGAACATGACATGAAGTATTGTAATTGAACCAATTTATGACAATCTTAGAATCCCCAAAGACTTGTAATTGTCGACAGTTTTGGTTTAGTGAAAAATATAATAGATGGTGAAGCGAGGTGAGCTCAACAAAATTCTTTGTGCCTGCACCCAATCCCATACAAATGTGGAAGACATGTGAATCAAATAGGTGGAGTAGAATCGCCCCCCCACACCCCTTTTCTTGTGTAGAGCCATCAAAGTAGGCATGTTGTCGCACAAAATGTCTAGGAACCACAACAACGACTCAGATCAGGGGTTGTCACACTGATCCCTAATCACTCTGTTTGAGTTGTCTCCTAATAGCAGAATAAGGTGGGTAGACCCTATGGAAATGGAAAAAGGAAAGATTAGTTGGGAACCAACCAACATGGGAGACACAGTTAAGCAACCAATACTTGTTTTAGATTGTGCAAGATTTTAAGGATTCAAAATGATTTGAAGAAAGTGATACCAGTGCCTTGTGGAGTCAACTATGTTGCGAAGAAAATAACGTTCAAGTAAAGGATTTAAAATTGCTGATGAAAAGATTAGATTGTTTCATATGAAAATGCAAAATTTAAAACTATGTGAAATGCAGAAACTTGGTTAATTTTAGTTAAATGAGGGCCTAAAATTATCTCTGAAATATGTATTAAATATTACTTAACTTAAAGCCCAGATATGTGGTGATCTAAATGTGAAAGCAGGTACTTATACTAGTACTGCAAAATGTAAAATCTGCACAAATAATTACTGAAATACACAATGAACTAAAATGTAAAATGCTGGAATAAAACACCTTTAAATTCAAAAATTTATTTGTATGAAGTACTCAATCAAGATCATTAGATGCATAAGTAAAACTAGATTTAGTCTTACTTGCATAAACATAAAAAAACAAACAAATTTCAGAAATTAAACTAAATGTTTTAAACTTAGATCACATTAATGAAATATCAGTCTAGTAATTTGCTCTTAAATCAAATGTTAAAGCCAACAATATATTTCAAATCAGAAGTCCTACAACCATGCAATATTTAGATTTTTCTATGCATAACGGCAGAAACTTTTAAATGACAAACTGATAGCCACAATTCAAAAAATTTCCGAGTTTAATTATTTCTGGTCTACTGATGCATTTGATCTAAAAACCCGGAAATAAATTACTGAATAACAATGAAACAATGTTCAGAAATTTTTCAATTTAACAAGAAAAAGGTTATTAAAGATAACCTCTATTTATGCAATGTACAACAGTAAAATATGTAAATTAAATTAGTTGCTAAATTCAGAAAATTTATGAGTTTAATTCCTTTTGATATATTGATATGTTTGATCTAAAAACTCGGAAAATTACTAAAAAACAATGAAATAATATTCAGAAAATAACATGCAATTTTTTTTGAAAGTAATTATATTTCTAAAATGTAATGCAGTGAAAGCTGCAAACTAATTTGCTGTTAAATTTCAGATAACTAAAATTTTATGCCAGTATTAATTTTGATTTCAATTAAATCAATGAAAAAGGTAAGGGTTTAGAGGATGTGCACGAGTCAATCCCTAGGGGCTTGAAGACACTTGAAGATGGGCTACCCAAGTCACTGAAAATTCTCCAATGCAAATGCCAAACTCGGAAATGTTTTGTTAAAATTTGTTATTTTTTTTGGGAAATTTTAGGAAAAATTTAGCGAGAAAATTACGGTGAAAAAGGCTGCAAAGATGAGAGGCCTAAGGGTGTAATGATAGAGTCTGAGAATGAGGCTAGAGATGGCTAGTGCTGGGCCTCAAGCCTCTAAATTTTTTTTCCCACGATCTTTCTGAAATTTCTCCTCAACCTGCAAACAAAATGGAGATGCCCTCTAGAGCCCAGATCTCTCTCCGAAATCCACAAAAATCACCTGAAATTTTTAGATTTTTTCCTGCACAAATAAAAGACAGAAAACCCCAAAGCATGTATATACAAAAATATGAAATACCCAAAACCCCAATGAATTAGAAATTTTCTATTTACAAATCTACAATAATATTCTACAGATCTAATAGATCTGTAGATCAAAGCCCTCTATTAGCTAGATTTAAACAATTTTTTGCACAATATTTAGAAAGAAATTTGAAATTTTAAAGAGGCATAAGCCCAAGAAAAACTGTGCAAGTAAAATATTCTATAAAATGACTTCATAAATTAAAAATATAGTGGACTCTTTTAGATTCTGTAAACTGAGAGTCAGTTGGTCCAGTTGACTTCTCCAAATGCCCAAATTCTGAATGATAGCTTTTGCACACTTAAATCTGCTTGTTAGATTAATATAGATTTAAAAAATGATCATAAAATTATCAAGAAATAGAGATACCTACTACTTCCATCAAATTAAAATGATATTCTAAAAAACCCAGAAATCTGTGCAAGATACGTGTACACAGATCAATCCTTAAAGGCTATTAACCAGCAAATGCAAATAAAAACATCAAAGTATTAAGAACAATATTACCACATAAATCTAAAAGAGGAACACCACGATCTGAAACCCAAAGTCTTTGCGTTTTATTAACCAAAAGAAATTACAAGAGCTTTCTTAGAGCAAGTACACGATTCAGAAAATCAGATGCAAATAATGGAGAGATGCCTCTAATTTATAGGAAAATTCTCCAACGACTAGTTGGCTTGATTCCTGTCAAAGCAATCTCAACCATTGATGAAGATCAAATGATATTTTAATTATCACAGTTGAAATAAAGTTACTTTTTGAGGAAATTCGAATTTCACTTTTAATTTCTTTTGAATTAACTCAAAAATGATTATTTTGAGTTAATTGCCGCAAAAAGTTGACTTTGACTTAACTACTATGGCTGAAGGGTTCAAAATATCTTGAAATTTTCAATATTCCCTTGGCGAGGGATTTCCAAAAATTAAAAACTTTAAAACCCACAATTTTAAATGTTGGAGAATTTAATTTTTCCTAGTACCTAAATTAATTAAATTTCTGGCTTTAGCACTTTAATATATTTTAGCCAAAATTTTTAATTAATTGACTCATGAGGGGATTATTAATTTTTCCAACCCTTTTAATATTTAGCCATGCTGTCTAACTATGAGGGACCATGCAATAAATAATTTTTAAATGAAATATTACATTTCTAACCCATGAAGGGGAAACACCCGTTCGTTATTGACCCTCAATAATTACCCATTTTCGTGACACAAAATATGATCTAGTAGACTAAGTGACTTGTAATAAAATAATTTATCTAAATAGTTAGAATTATTCCCAAATCACTGTTACAGAGACTCGATAAATAATACTAGGACTCATTTAAAATCCCAACGACAAAATCCACCCTAGCTTTGGGGTGAGGCTAGAGGGAAAAACTTTTCCAATCATCCGTGTTTAGAAACACACATGAATCGGTTAGACTAAAAACCTCCTAGGATGAAAATCATCATCAGATTTTTTTTTTACCTAGGTTGTTACATACATGTGTCTTACTAGGATCATTTATATTTCAAAATGCAGAATGGGTCTACAAAACTCTAGTGTACATATAGTTGATAATGATGAATCTGTGGATCATCTGAGTGCTCAGACATGATGGAAATCCATGGGCGAAAACATGTATAACTATGGGGTAGTTGACATGAAGTTGTCAACAAGGCCCAAGGATGAGCATGATCTATTACTTCCGGGATGATTGTTCAAAATGTGGCAGGTTGTTCCTCATCCGAGATTTCATTATAACTGTTGCAAATTTTTGAGACAATAAGAGGCCATCTGATGAGTTTGCTATTAAAAATGATATTGTTCCTGCAAAGCTAGATGTTCCAACATAGAATGAGAGGGAGATTTCGGGTTTTCATGGTGGGGGCAATAGTTCACCAACTGGTCTAAACATCTTTTATACAATCTCCTTCCCATCGCTGATTGATGTTTAGTATGGCCAACACCTGTTCCCAGATATGCTAAGTGATGGTGCATGTTAGGAATAATTGCTTGTTCGATTCCTCCTATTGTCGGCATATAACACCTAGAACCTGAAAGGATCGTTTCATGAGATTAGTGCTATTGGAGTCTTGTCCATGATCATATTCCACATGAAGAGGTGGGTGCGAGGTGCAACTTTGATTTTCCATATCATACGCCACCAACATTCCGGAGTATTGGGCTTATGAGCAGCGTGGATGATGGGGTACCCCTCTTTAGGAGTATAAGCCCCTCGCACAACCAAAGCCCAAATCAGTTCATCCTCATCATCCCTGAGCCTCACATGTGATTTAGTTAAAGCAGTTGTATAATGTCTCCACTCCTAACTCCACTGATTGGGTATGCCAAGATCATCAGGAGACATCCAAGTGTCTTGATAAATTGATGTATTTAGCCAGTCCCTGATAAGGGCGATGGAGACCACACCTCTGTTGTTAAGATATGTTGTCAGTTCTCGAGGTAGACTGTTCATGTTGCCAAAACAAATCCATGGATCAGCCCTGATGCGAACAACCAAACCATTGCCAATTCACCAAGTCAGCCCGCTCCGGATAATGGGGAGAGTTTGAATGATAGCTTTCCAGATAACTGAAATTCCTTGCTTGTTCCAAGATGGTAGCTGGATCCATTCCATGATATTTCGGGGCCAAATGTATTTATAAGAAACAACTTCTGTTCATAAACTTTTGTGCTTCAGGAGAAGCCAACCCAATTTGGCTGCTAGTGTGTGAGAAAAGGCTGAGAGATCCTTGAGGCCCCATCCCCCCCATTCTTTTGGGACTGCAATTCTGCTCCATTTAACCCATGCAAAGAGTTTTCCATCCTTTTGCCCCTTCCATAAAAAGTTGTAACATATCCTTTGAATCTGGGCTAGGATACTTTGAGGAATCCAGGTAAGAGACATCCAATAGGGCGGGGTGGCTTCCAAAACAGATTTTATAAGCACCAGGTGTCCAACTCTAGACAGAAGTTGATGACTCCAATTGTTCAATATTCTTTTGACCTTGGCAACTAACCAGGTCCAATAAGCTATTTTGTATCCATGAGATTTTATTCAGAAACCCAAGTAATTTAATCCATCCTCTAGCTGTAGTCTCTGGAAGGGGAATTTTTGATATGCATTTCAAATTTCCTGTGGGGAACAAGCCGATAGGGTAATGGTAGATTTAGGTATGTTTATTTCCATCCCCGATGATGAGCTAAATAATCACAACACCTCAAAGACAGTGTTGTAGTCTTGAATGCCACCATTGAGGAAGATAAGAATATCATCCACGAAAAGAAGATGTGTGAGTATGCATTGATCCATGATCTTGAGACCCATTAGCCTCCTTGCCCTTTTTTCAGAAGAGATTAGCCTACTTAAACCTTCCATAACAATCAAGAAGAGCAACGGGGAAAGTGGGAAACCATGTCTAAGTCCCTTCTCTGCATGAAAGAAATAGGAAGCAGATCCATTTATGAGAGTACTGAATGAGACAAATGTAATGCAACACATGATCCATCTAATGAAAGGAATCGGGAAGCACAAATGAGTTAAAATAATCTTGATGTATAGCCAATTGACTTTATCAAAGGCCTTGGAGAGATTTATTTTGAGAATGGAACCTTTCAGTTTCTTTATCTTGATGGAGTGGAGGGCTTCCTGGGAAGTACCAATGGCTTCATGGATTTGATGGTTGTGGAGAAAGGAAAATTGTTCAGAGGATATGTTGTCAGATAAGATCGATTTGATTCAGTTTGCAATGATCTTGTAAAGGCAGTTGCAGAGGGAAATGGGCCGGAAGTCGCTAAAGGATTGAGGGGAGTCCGTCTTCAGAATTAAGGTGATGAAGGTAGTATTAATGGCTTCATACATTCTCCTAGAAGTTCTGCATTCCTTGATTACCTTGAGAAGGTCCAGGCCAATGATGTCAAAAAAAGATAGATAGAATTCTACTGACCATCCGTCCAGCCCTAGACTTTTATCCTTCTTGAACCATTTCAATGTACTCTCCAGTTCCCCCATTGTTACAGGTTTGATAAGATCCTCCACAAAGTCTAGATCCACAAATCTAGGGAAATGCCCTGCTATGTGGATGATTTCTGCAAGAGTTGCACCAGGGGGGCTTTGAAGAGCTGCTTGAAGTGTGTGTTCCCCATATGTGCCAGCTGATTATAGGTATTGGCCATCTGCCCCTGTTCAGTTGGCATCTTCCATATGGTATTGCTGGCCCTCCTTCCATTGGAAAATTTATGAAAGAACTTAGTATTGTCATCCCCAGCTTGAAGCCATATAGCTCGGCTTTTGAGTCTCCATGTCTCTTCCCGATCCAACAAAATCTTGGATCTCTGGGCCTCCAAGCCCGTCAAATGGATTTTTGCTTCAATTGAGGTGTACCCTTTGCCATGGTCATCTGTCAGCTCATCCATCTGGTGTTCAATGTCACATAGAGTCTGTTCCTCCCTGACCTTTTTTCCTTTGCCCAGATTATAGAGAGTCTTTTAAGATTCACCAGGTTGCGACAGAAGCCCTCAGCTACACAAGGATCATTTGAAAGTGGATGGTCTCTCCAAAACTCAGTTACTAGTATGAGATAATCAGGGTCCTTTAACTAGGTTGAATTGAATTTAAAGGGAGACCTGGGCTTTCTTGAGGGACCAGCCAGCTCCAAATAGATGGGGGAATGATCTGAAATCCCACCAAACCCCACCCACTTCCTGTAATTTGTGAAGGATTCTAATAGATCTTCATGAATGAGAAAACGATCCAATCTTCTGCCTAGTGTCGCATCTCCAGTCCTTCTGTTGTGCCATGTCAACAACTTTTTGTTCATGGGGATATCGATCAAGTGGTGTCGCTCCAATAGTTGTTCCAGCTGGTCCGAGAGGGGGTCCAACTGTGAATAACGTCCTCAGGATTCTTCATGTCCAAAGGTAAAATTTAGTTCTTCGCCTGCAATTGCAGAGTTGTCTATCAGAGAGTGCCCTAATAGATTATGCCAGAAATCCAGTCTGCTATGATTAGGAGCATATATATTAATAATGCAAATATTCCTACCCAGCTCTGTGGAGAAAATGTCCAAACCGAGGAATCCATGTCCACCCCAAGTAGAGATAGTTTTAATGGTACAGGGATTTACACCCAGAGTGATGCCCCCCGATCACCCTAAGACATCCAAGGCATGAAAGCTCCATCCAGGCTTCAGAGATTGAAGGGTCCGAGTAATCTGCTCAGCCATACCGAGGGTCTCTTGAAGAAAAATGATATCACAGGGCTCACAATCCAAAAGCCTCTTCAGAGCTAATTTTTTGGAGGGGCTAGCTAAACCCATACAGTTAAAAGATACCCACTTCATGGGGGAACCCTAGCAAGGGTTTCCTATGCTCTAAGTACCCTTTCAATAGTGTTTTGTCTGCCTAGGGCCACATCGGCCCTTGCAAGCTTAATGGCTTTAGAAATCTTTGAGGGCCTTCCCTGGGAGGGTTTAGGATCCGGAAGTGAGGATGAGATACCTAAGCCAATCGGTTAAGGGAGAACCAGGTTACGAGGTCAGAGGTTGTATGAATACGATCCAGAAGTAGAGGAGGATATGGGAGGGTCAAATAGACCCGGTGGGTGAACAACCTGGTGGAGTAGATAGCCAGAGGGGACAACTAATAGGAGTGGTATTCATGCAGGGGATGGATGCAGATGTAGCTAGAGAAAAAAATGAAATTACTAAATTTTTAAACAGAGGAAGAGAGAGGAGGAGAAGTACCCGTGGATGGAGTAGCCGCTGTAGTAGTTCAGGATCTAGTCATGGGCGAGGAAATAGGCGGAATATGGGCAAAGCAAGATGGTCGAATAGTGTCCCTAGCCGCATCCAATGGACTATCCAGACAAGAGGGTTGTTCTTCCATAGGTGGGTCTTCATTCTACATGTGCTTATTTCCCTTTGAGGTAGGAGTAGTTGAAGGCGAGACAAGCAGACATTCTTTGAACAGGTGCTCAACCTTGTGGCATCTTCGGCACCGAAAGGGTACTCCTTCGTAGTCAAGGATTTGTTTGCGAGAATAATGTCTCCAATGGATGGTGATCTTCTCCTCCAATCCTTCCCTTGTATCTATATGTACCAGGATTCGTGCCATGGTCATGTTTCCGGAGGACTCGTATGTCTTATTATGTTCCAGGTAAGTCCCCAGAGCATTACCTATGCGCTTGAAGACATCCTCCGACCAGAATTGCATTGGGATCCCTAGAAGGCAAACCCAAATCGGCCTGACGCCAAGATGTTCCCTTTCTGGGTTGAATAGGGGATTCCATCTTTTAAGCAGAACTGGAGCAAGTTCGATGTGCCAAAATCTCGAGAGGATCCAGTCAGTATACTCCTTCCAGTGGAATCTGAGAGAAAACCACCCACGAGTGAGGACCTTGACCGAGGGCAATTCTTTGAGGAGTGAACCCCATATTTCCATGGTCCAGAGTCATAGACGCTCCGCTGAGTAGTTCCACCCTCAAACTCATCCCACAAGGACTCTATTGGCTGTGTCCACCACTTCACCCATTGTGAGATCTCACCCCAACGAGATATTAAGGTCCTTGTCCGTCACCTTTACACACTTCCATTTTTTGACTTTGTTGGATCTAGGTGTCGTCGGATAGTCCTGGAAAGGTCCCCTAATGCCTGATGTTCTGCCTGTGGGGATGGAAAAGTGCTCTTAGGGTTTGGGACAGGTGTACTGAAGCATCCCAAGGGAATGGGAAAACCATTGGGAGGGCAGTTAGGGTTAGTGATTACACAACCAGCCAGAGTGGTAAAGTGGGGGTTTGATGTCCCAGGTAGAGTGATGTTGGATGAGAGGGGAGTGCAAGATGGACAGAGGTATGAAGAAGGTTAGGAAGGGGAGAGTCAAAAAAGGGTGATGGTCGTAGGCATGTTACGAGAAGGTTGAGGAGAGCTAGGGATAGTAGAGGGCAATCTAAACCAGAAGAGGCGTCCAATGCAGCAGAAGGAGGCAGGTGGGGCAAAAATGGCCTAGAACAGCCTAAGAGAGGAATTTGAGCAGACAACAGGCAGTGCGATGAGCAAAATGAGCCGAAACCTGACACGGCATGAGGGTGTGACCAAATCTTCTTGTAGGGATTTGGGTCTGCTAAATAGTTGATGATGTCTTGTTCCATTCTGGTAGTTGAGTAGGAGGTCATGGAAACAGTAACAACAACGCAAAAAGGTAGGGGTCAGACCGCACACCGTAACAAAGGGATGTCCGCAGGTAGAAAATGGGCAGGTGTGGTAATAGTAAGTGCCCGTGATCTTACCGTAACCTTGAGGTGCAACGTTGCAGAGTCTTAGAGCCATCGTTCCTCCTTCCATGCTGAAGTCATCTTCCACGGAAAATGCACTTATACAGATGATATGCATATATATGGAATAAATTCACATATACAAAATATGTGCACATACGAAAGTCACACAACTTCTATATATGTTCATCTTATGTATTGCATATCTTCTGTATATGCACATATCTTTCGTATATGCACAACTTTCATATATATATGTATATACGAAAGTTGCACACATATGGAAGATATGCCCAGGTACGGAAATTGTGTATATATGGAGGTTGAAGTTGTGCCCAGGTGTGTGCATATACATAATATATGCACATATATGAAAGTTGTGCATATACAAAATATATGCATATATACGAAAGCTGCGCATATATGGAAGATATTCATGTATATAAAATATGTGCATATATGTAAGTCACACAAATTTTATATATGTGCATCCTTTGTATCTCATATCTTCCATATATGCAAAGTTTATGTATATACACTTTTTTTTTGTATATGTGCAACTTCCGTATATGCACATATATGGAAGTTGCATATACGTAAACTATTCATACACGGAAATTGTGCATATATAGAAGTGGTGTATACAAAATTTGTGCATATACAGAAATCACGCATATATGGAAAATATGTGCATATATGAGAGATATGTTCATATACGATATTTGTGCAGATACGAAAAAATTAATTTAACATCATGTATGAAATTAGTTGAATCACATATCCTTCTATACTCTTTGAGTACTAAGTCACTTTTAGTGCTAAGGGCATTACTAAGAATATATGGTAAGAGAGGCATATTCGAACTTTCCCTTTCCGTCTCTTAACATAGAAGGAATGTCTTCCATGTGATATGTAGATGGAACATCCGACATATTAAACATGTCTCTTATCATAGAAGGAATGCCTTCCATGTGATATGTAGATGGAACATCCTACATATTAAACATGTGGGCCTGGAGTTGATGTCATTGCATTGATTAATAGTATTATTTTATACATCTTTGTTTAGGGAGTAGAACACACTTACTTAGTCTTAGGTCATGGTCATCAAGTTGTAATCAAATTCCAAATTGGAGCGATTAACTCACTCTACATATAAGAATGAAGTGAAATGACCACAAGGATTATCTCTTTCCAAGGACATCTCACCAATATCAAGTAATACACATATAAATGAAAAATAATTCCATGCACATCACAAATGATGTCCAATGAAAAAGATTACCATGCACATTACAAATGCACTGCCATGATGAATGCGTACATGTTTTATAGTAACAAAGAAAGGTCATGCGGTGAACAATGATGGTGTCCATTACTAAACTTGCAATGCCCCTTTCCAACGAAGCATTGAAGAGGATCTATTTACAATTGTCAGATTACTTAATGGTTTAGTGCATGCATGCAATGACTAAACATTCTTTTGAAAAATTTATATTATTATGTCGATCACTACACTAGTTTAGGGATATTGTATTGTTGATGGTGCTATACTCACCAACATGTCAGGGGATCTCCCTGGTAAGAAGCTTCAAATAGACCTCAGACCACTTAGAGTAGGAGTCCCAACAGTGGGTAGTACAGTAGTGCTTTCATTGTGGTAGCACGCAGAGGTAAGTATGCTAACTTTTTCATAAGAAAGTGTGTGACCTTGCAACAAGTCAAGTGGGATGCATGGGGGTTCTAAAACATGGAGGGGAAAGGTAAGTGTGTCCCTTAGAATCTTGTAATAGTATGAAACCTGAAAGGAACACATGATCAGAATGACATCAAAAGTTGGAAAGCAGAATAGTCCATGATCCAAAGTGACAGGTTAAACCAACAACACGTTTGCAACAAGATTCATACAGTTGCATATAAAATAGTTCATACACAAATGTGTAAGTTAAATAGCATACATTTATAAAGCAACCAGAATAGTCCAACTATAATAACAACATATGAATGAAACATGATGGCTCTGATATATATATATATAAATTGAAAGTTCCATCCATACATACAACATTACAGTCAACACCACTTTCTCCTCCAAAGAGATGTACTCGCTCTGCACTGTGGAGAAACCAAGGCTCATCACAATACTCTCCAAGCCTTCTCTAAGCAGTGCCTAGCCAAAAGCTTGGCTCCCAAAAGGCTATACTATGAGTTATGAGGTTCTATATAATAGAGGGTGGGGTGACCCTTGACATTCCCCTTTAACTCTTGGACTACCCTCATGACTCTTCACATTATTACAGTGACTGTTCAAATTCCATTAATGACACTTGGAATTTCACTAACAACATATTTACAATAATACAATTTCAACATATACCCATGTGGGACAAAAATAGGCTTGGGTCATCCTGATAAGATAAACAACATCACTTGGGGTCTTGGGGAAATACCAACTTGGTAACCTCCTCGCGGTGATATTTGGTGGTGAACTGATACCAAGCTTGGTATTGTGCTATTGTGTCCCTGTACTGTTTGATGACATCTTTGTCGAAGCAGACTCTTGGCTCCATGACTTCTGGGTATATGGTTTTGAAAACTCTGTCCAACTCATCTTGAAGCATATGCAACACTGTCCTGAGTGTGGCTGGACCACTGATGTACCTTTGCATGTTCTCTGCACTGAGCTGCAAGTCATCGTTGGTGGCTATGCACATTAACTTCTCCATGTACCTGATGACATCCAGGATGACTTGGTTCTTTCTCATGGCCTCAGTGAGGGTTCTGATGGAAGGGATCTTGCATGTTCGCAATATGACATCCAAACTCTTGAACAACCGTGCATAGGAAGCCTCAATGCTAGTGATGAGCGAAGGGAGATTCTCATAGTTATAGTTCAACATCCAAATCCATGCTTTGTCTGGTTCAACCTTTGGCTTCATCCTCTTATGCAAGTAAATCGGGGCTCCCTTATACCTCATTGTCTATTCTTGCATGTGCGAAATAATAGTGTGAATGCATTTGAGAGTTTGGGTTGTCTGCGCACGCTGCTGCTGAAAACTGTATAAATGGACAACCGCTTTGTGAAAAACAACAAATGTTCTATACATTTTCCGAATGGTGGCCTCCAAAGTTGATATCTCCACCATTATTACTTTATTCATCTCTATCATGAAGGGTCCCAAGAACTAATCTGTTCTCTGCTTGGCCTCTTGCAAGTCCTTTTCCATTCGATCATTCTCTGCTATCACGAATTTGACCGCTGAACTCGTGGATTTTGCATAAGACTTAGAAGCCTCGGCCATGGAAACTAGATGTCTTCTAATATTTGGTATTATCTCCCTTTCTTCTGTGTGTGCGGGTGATGTATGAACATCCGGGTGCTGATTTCTTCGTTCCTGTACAATCCTCTGTTGTGTCTCGTCAAATTCCACATTGTACACATCCATCTTCGGATCATCATCAAGGACCACAACTTATCCTTGCTTGCCCGGAATTGGTTGTGGTTCTGAAGGTGGCAGATACTGTGGTGTAATATCAAATGCCCTCAGCATGAGATCAATGTCTTGGTCCTCTTGCTCATGTTCCATCTCCATGTCTGTTGCCTCAACCAACTGCTCAGCCTACTGAGAAAATTCCTGAACCTGCACCTGCTCACCCAGTTAATCATATGCTAGTTTCTCTACTGTCTCAACCTATATCTATGTAGTTTTCTCTGTCAATGCACCTTGTCCTTCTTCCTGTTCCTATTTTTTCCTTTCTTCCCTTTCTCTCCTCTTGAGGTCTTGTTCTGCTTTTAGATTCTTCTTTGTCTCTGACAATATCCTTTCCATCTCTTCCAACCTTTGGTTCTCCCTCTTTTTCTACGCTAATCTCCTTTCACGTTTTTGCCTCTTTGCATCTATCTCCAAAGCTACTCTCTCAACAAGTAGATCTTCTTTGAACTTGTAGCTTTGTTTGGCCTATGTACTCTTGGAAATCTTCCTCTTGCCTTTGTCTTGCGCTGGTTTGCTGCTCACTGTTATTATTCTTGTTTCTTCCTATGGTACTGCTGCTGTAGTGCTGCTTTCCTTTCTACAACCATGCTGACTGGTTCATTGAGGCTACAAGAGTTATAGCAATACCTCCAAGGATCTTTCTCTGGCCAATGACATGCCCTGTGGACCCATGGGAAGTACACATTTACACAATGATTCTTGCATATGTAGTGAGGATCATACTGGTTTAAACTCTTCGTGTCGAACCCGAACTTCTTCAATTCCTCGGTCTCGACATCTACATATTTCAAGGTACGGATCTTGTACAACCCAGTCCATAAAGGAAGAGTAGGCCATGGTGCCTCCTTCCTCCTATGCAGTGATATTGAAAACCCTATGGAGATATGGTATGCAACCTCTTACATGACCAACTTGTTGGTGGCAAAACTCGGTATCTCATGTGGAGGCTTCTCCGCGCCAAACATCCTGATGAAGGTGCCACCGGGTGAGGCATACCAATATGCAATGTTGACCAATGCTTGCATCGCTTCATGGGACATGCAAGGTGGGTTTTGTTCAAATATCATCTTATATAGCAGGACGATGAAGCGTTCAGACAACCTCATCATGACTCCTCAGTAGCTGCAGTCAGAGAGAAACTTGCAATAAACATTCACAACTTCCTCTGATGGTGTCCATGTCCAACCCATGCCAGGGAACTGCTGTTGGGCACAAATTGCATCAAGAAGATACACGACCATATAGAATCTTGCTTTTCCATCCTTAGGCAGATTCTAGGCATTTGACATGTGCACTTTTAGTTGAAGAGCCAACATGTCCAACTAGTTGAAAGGCCTTCCTTCATTTCCCAACTAATCCAACATAACAACCTAACTCTACGGGAAGGTCTTTGTGCTCTCCTGGCCATACAAGAAACATGCAAAGATGACCAGGAGTTGGTAAGCCTTCCTGAGTGACTTCATCTTGTAGACCTAGTTGGGTGTCATCCTGAAATTCAATGGCTCTTTTACCCAACACTTCATGATATCTATAGAGTTTAAATTTCTGTTTGGAGTGAAGAATAGTGCATCCATGTAGCTCACCGGCTATGGAAAGTGATACATTTGATGATAGTTTTTCGTCTTGAAGGTGGCAAGTTGTGTCCCATTGGTGTTGCTATGTCGTCATCTCGGGATCGGTATGCGAGACAACCCAGTGAATGATATCTGTGCATGGGAAGGTATGGTACTTGAATGAAACCCTGTACAAGCTTGAGTTGTGAATTTTGACATAGAATTTTCAATCTTCCAGATCTTCCTTGAAAGTGCATGTAAATATGTCCTTTATTTCTTTCCATGTGATCTTCATGTCCTTCTCTATGAAAAAATGTGTGTTTGCATAGATGGGCAAGTTTATTGGCACCTGTTCAACCACATCTCTAGTGTTTCTCTATACAATGTCCTTTGATCTTGATCTCTTGGAAACCATGATGCCTGTACTGTTGACAGACTGCTCAACAACTGATGTACCTAGAGATAGAACGGACACTCATGGCAAGCAAATGTCAGTTTAAAAACACAATGCACTTCAAGGATTGATCATGCAACAAATTAGGTGACTGCTGGGCAAGATTGCACAGTAGTGACTCTCAAGGCCGGGAGACTGTCAACTGGAACTACACATTCCGTAGTCTCAGCTGCTAGTGAGACCTACTGGTGACTGGAACTGTGCAAAGCACAATCCATTTGGGTTGACTGTGGATTAGAACTGTGCAATGCATAGTTCAGTTTGGCTTGATTGCTGGTTGGGATTGCACATTGTGTAATCCTAGTGGGAAAGACTGGGCACTGCCTCCCAAAACTGCGTAGAGCATAGCTAGAGGCTAGTGACAGGAAACCTCTACACAATTCCTAGAGCGAAGGCAGAGCCTCAATTTTAGGAATGTGCGGATCATGCCAGGGAAAGTAAGATTTGAGCCAAGGCAGCCTAGATCCGCCCAAGGGAAACTTGAAAATGAGTATATCTAAGGTGTAAGAGAAAGATGGTGCAAACATGAGTGAATGATAATGCATGCAATCAAAACCAATGCAGGAATCAGTCAAACAAATGAACAATGAAGCTAGTGGGGAGAGTCACCGCAACGATGACCGTTAGTGCAAAAACAATGTTATGCATGCGACGCTTAAGAAATATAATGAAAAACTTGAAATGACACTTCTATAAGTTAAAACAAACTAAAAATCCAGCTGTCATTCAATAAAACATGTAAAACAACACTCACACAAGCCAAGGAAATAAAATTGACAGAGAAAACAACAAAAGACTTGAAAATAAAAACTTAGCCAGAAAAGCTATGCCAACTATGTCGAAGGTTCCTATAGGCCTTGGGAATGCCAGAGCTCCAAGATCGAATATGTAGACTGAGCTATGGAGTGTCCTTTAAGTAGATTTGGTATATTTAGGGTTTATGATGCGCATGCCACAAATCTAGGAAAAAACAACACTTGGCAGGAAGTTTCTAAAATAAACTTGCATGTAACTCCCAATGCTAAAATAGATCCCTATTTTTAGGGATGCTTTTTGTTTTTTTTGTTTTTGTTTTTTTTTTTAATTTTTTTTTTCACGAAAGGATTTCATGCATGCATGAGAAAATTGCATAGTTCTGGAGGGAACCAAGCAACTTGCTGGCACATGCGTCAGACAACAACTGATGGAATGCTTATGCACAATTCTTGGGCTAAGTGGCTATGGCTGCTTCTCATGTTCTCTGATCATTTGACCTAAGAGTGAATGGAGGTTGCAGGTAATGTGAGACACCATTGTAGCGCGTGCCCTCAGAACATGAATGCGAACAACGAGCAGGCACTGTGATCCTCATGGATTTCATTCCTTTCACAGAAACCCATGAAGGCCACTCCATGACTAAGAAAAGCTGCTCTGTCTTCACCATAATATGTGTTATGTGACAAGTCATTAAGGAGATCCTATGACACTTCAAAATCACATCCTTGAGACAAACATGTCAGAGGATTAATTGTAATGTAAGCCATGAAATAATGCGTAGAGATTCAAAACAGAATTTGAGGACTCAACTTGTCATGTGGCCCTCCTTCTAGCGCCATAAATGTTGATGGCATTGGACTAGCCAACGTGTCAGGGGATATCCCCGGTAAGAAGTCCCAACTAGACCTTAGACCGTTTGGAGTAGGAGTCCCAGTAGTGGGTAGTGTAATAGTGCCTTGACTGCGGTAGCACGCACAGGTAAGTATGATAACTTTGTAGGAAGCAAGTGTGTGACCTTGTAGCAAGTCAAGTGAGATGCATGTGGGTTCTAACACATGGAGGGGAAAATGAAGGGTGTCCCTTAGAACCCTGTAATAGTATGCAATTTGAAAGGAACACGCAAGTGGAATGACATCACAATCTGGAAAGAATATTAGTCCATGATCCAAAGTGACGGGTTAAACCAACAACACACCTGCAAAAATATTCATACAATTGCATACAAAATAGTTCTTACACAAATGTGTAAGTTAAATAACATACATTGCTAAATAAACCATAATAGTCCAACTACAATAACAACATATGCATGAAACATGCTGGCTCGGTTATATATATATATATATATATATATATATATATATATATATATGTATATGAAGTGAAATTTCCATTCATACATACACCATTAACAACCACTAGCCCCAATAGTGGAACATTACATTCAACATCGCCTGCTCCTCCAAAGGTATGTACTCGCTCTGTACTATGGAGAAGCCAAGGCTCATCACAATTCTCTCCAAGCCTTCTCTGAGAAACGCCTAGTGAAAATCTTGGCACCCAAAAGGTTGTATTATGAGTAATGAGCTTCTCTATATAGAAAAGGGTGGGGTGACCCTTTACATTCCCCTTTGACTCTTGGAATATCCTCACAACTCTTCACATTACAACAGTGACTGTTCACATTCCACTAATGACACTTGGAATTTCACTAACGTATTTACAATACTACAATTTCCACATATAGCCATGTGGGACAAAAATAGGTTTGGGTCAGCCTGACAAGACAAACAACATCACTTGAGGTCTTGGGGAAATACCAACTAGGTAACCTCCTCACGGTGATCTTTAGTGGTGAACTGATACCAAGCTTGGTACTACGCTATTGTGTCCTCGTACTGTTTGATGACATCTTTATTGAAGTGGACTCTTGACTCCATGGCATCTAGGTATATGGTTCTGAAACCTCTGTCTAACGCATCCTGAAGTATGCACAACATTGTCCTAAGTGTGGCTGGACCACTGATGTACCTTTGCATGTTCTCTACGCTGAGTTGCAAGTCATCGTTGGTGGCTATGCACATCAACTGCTCTATGTACCTTTCGACATCCAACATGACTTGGTTCTTCCTCATGGCCTGGATGAGGGTTCCGATGGAAGGGATCTTGTGTGTTCGCACTATGACATCTAGACTCTAGAATAACCATGCATATGAAGCCTCTGTTGTTAAAACTGTATAAATGGACAACCACTTTGTCCACGGTGACAAATATTCTATACACTATCTGCATGCTGGCCTCCAAAGTTGATATCTTCGCAACTATTTCTTTCTTTGTCTTTGTCATGGTGGACCCCACAGACTTCTTTGTTCTCTGCTTGGCCTCTTGCAAGTCCTTCGTCATTCGATCATTCTATGATATCAAGAACTTTAACATTGAACTCGTGGCATCTTCATAAGCCTTAGAAGCCCCGGTTATGGAAATTGGATGTCTTCTAACATCTGGTACAATCACCCTTTCTTTTGTGTGTGAAAGTGATGTATGATCATCGTTGAGTTTCCTTCTTCGTGCTTGTACAATCCTCTATTGTGTCTCGTCAAATGCCAGATTGTACAAATCCATCTCTAGATCATCACCAAGGAGAACAAATTCTCCTTGTTCGCTTGAGATTGGTTATGGTTCTGGAGGTGGTAGAGATTGTGGTGCGATCTCTGATGCCCTAGGAATGAGACCAATGTCTTGGTACTCTAGCTCCTGTTTTGTCTCCATATTTGTTGCCTCAACCAACTACTCAACCTGTTGAGTAAGTTACCGAACTAGTACCTTCTCACCATGTTCATTATTTGTTGGCTGCTCTACTATCTCAACCTGTATCTGCACAATTCTCTCTGTCAGTGTGCCTTGTCCTTCTTCCTATTCATGTTTATTCCTTTCTTCCCTTTCTCTCCTCCCGAGCTCTTGTTCCGCTATAATATTCTTCTTCGTCTCCTATAATATCGTTTCCATCTCTTCCAAGCTTTTCTTCTCCCTCTTTCTCTATGCTACTCTCCTTTCACGTTGTTGCCTCTTTGCATCTATCTCCAAAGCTACTCTCTCAATAAGTGGATCTTCTTTGAACTTGTAGCTTTGCTCGACCTCTGTGCTCTTGAAAATCTTCCTCTTGCCTTTGTCTTGCGGTGGTTTGTTGCTCACTGCTGTTGTTTTTGTTTCTTCCTATGGTGATTTTTTCCATTCTACTGCCATGCTGACTAGTTCATTGATCTTCGAGGAGTTATATAAATACCTCCAAGGATCTTCATCTGGCCAATGAGATGCCCTGTGGACCCATGGGAAGTACACATTCACACAATGGTTCTTGCATATGCAGTGAGGATCATATGGATTTAAACTCTTAGTGTTGAATCCGAACTTCTTCAAGTCCTCGGTCTCGACATCTGCATATTTCAAGGTACAGATCTTGTACAACCCAATTTGCAAAGGAAGAGTAGGCCATGGTGCCTTATTCCTCCTGCGCAGTGCTGTTGAAAACCTTGTGGAGATGTGGTATGCAACCTCTTGCATGACCAAATTGTCTGTGGAAAACCGTGATAGCTCATGCAAAGGCTTCTCTGTGCCAAAAATCCTGATGAAGGTGCCACTGGGTGATGCATACCAATCTCCAATGTTGGGTAATGCCTGCATCGTTTCCTGGGACATACAAGGTGGGTCCTGTTCAAATATAATTTTATACAACTGGGTGATGAAGTGGTCATACATCCTCATCATGACTCCTCAAAGAGCAACTTGCAATAAATATTCACAACTTCCTCTGATGGTTTCCATGTCCAACCCATGCCAGGGAACTGCTGTTTGGCACAAATTGCATCAAGCAGGTATGCAGACATATAGAATCTTGCTTGTACATCCTTAGGCAGATTCTAGGCATTTAACACTTGCATTTTTAGCTGAAGAGCCAACATGTCCGACCAGTTGAAAGGCCTTCCTTCGTTTTCCAACTAAGCCAACATAACAACCCAACTCTGCAAGGAGGTCTTTGTGCTCTTCTGGCCATGTAAGCAACATGAAAATATGACTAGGAGTTGATAAGAATTCCTGAGTGACTTTGTCTTGTAGACCTAGTTGGGTGTCATCTCTGGAATGGAAAAATTACATGGAAGAAACAAACTCATGGATTTCTTTCTCTGTCTGGAATAAATTAAAGGAACAACCAAAATTACATATGGTAGATGCATAAACTTCATCTGCACAAAAAAATTTCTTGACAACTTGTGATGGAAGCATGTTAGTAACAAATACCACATTCCCTCCATATAAGGGAATCATGCTAGGAGAAGCTAGCAACTCAGCCAAGGCCATTCCTTTAGTACTAAAAGATGATTTAGCCCTAGGAATATATGGAAGGATCCATAAGGCCAGTGAACAAATAAATTGGACAAATACAACAATTAAAGGGATAGAGATGAATATGGTAAAAAATTCTGAACAAAAGGAATGTTTGACTCACTATCAATCGCTGTACACATTGTGGATAAAACTTTGAATGATGTCAAATTTTCAGTTTCTGTATTAAAGCTTTTGTTAAAGAATCAACAACACAAATTGAAAGCATGGAGAGAAAGGTAGATTATGAGTTAGAATCTACTCAGCCTCTTATTGGTAAACTATCTAAAAAATTTGAGCAACTTGCAATATCTCTCAAAGATAAGGATATCCCTACCTCCATGTTGTTTAGCCACCATGTACCCATTCAGCATGCCACAAAACCTGTAGAAAGGTTTCCATTCCTATTTCCTCAAGAAAAAACAAAGCAACACACTGGCACCAAAGAATCTTTTAGTGAATCCTATTCTCTTTTCACAGGGACCATGACCAAAGAAGAAGAGCCAGGATCCTCAGAACAACATATTTTTCCTCTATATGAACCTCTGTCTAGCCAATTCACTAGATATCTAGCTCCTAACTTCAATGGCAAGGGAAAGATGCCAAAAATTCATACCTTTTAGTTTGGATTTGATAAAGAATGGAATATTGATGGCTTGAGTGCTGGTAAAATTGGGCAAATTATAGACCAAATGTACACTAAATATAAGCTTATGTGTATGAGAGGAAAATCTGAAATTGAATACTGCAAAACTCTCATCTAGTGCTTTACAGGTACCCTATAGAGACGGTGGGAAGTAGAATCTTCCCCTAAATTACTTGGAAAAATGGAAGCAAAATTTGTTAAGGATGAAGCTGGAGATGTTATCCATAATGAAAATGGTGACCCCCAAAATAATATGATTGGAGCATTAACCTCCTTCATCCTAGAACATTGGTGTGGAGAAACAATAGAAATTTCTAATAAACATGAGATGATCCTGATGAATCTCAAATGTAAGAAAATGTCCCAATATGAAGATTTCCACAGAGATTGGACACAAAGAATTTACAAAGTAAAAGAAAGCCAGAATGACCTGCAAAAACAATTATATTTAGCAGCATTACCCTCCAAATTTTTTTAATACATCCAACAACAAGAAGTGTTCCAAACTCTCTCAACAAGTGGATATTCTTTGAACTTGTAGCTTTTCTTGACCTCTGAGCTCTCGACAATATTCCTATTTCCTTTGTCTTGCAGTGGTTTATTGCTCACTGTTGTTGTTGTTGCTGCTTCTTATGGTGCTTTTTTCCATCCTACTACCATGCTGAATGCTTCATTTAGCCTAGAGGAGTTATATAAATACCTCCAAGGATCTTCCTCTGTCCAATGAGATGCCCTGTGGACCCATGGGAAGTACACCTTCACACAAGGGTTCTTGCATATGCAGTGAGGATCATATGGATTGAAACTCTTAGTGCCGATTCTGAACTTCTTCAAGTCCTCATTCTTGACATTTTCATATTTCAAGGTATGGATCTCATACAACCGAATCCGCAAAGGAAGAGTAGGCCATGGTTCCTTATTCCTCCTGTGCAGTGCTGCTGAAAACCCTATGGAGATGTGGTATGCAACCTCTTGCATGACCAAATTGTCCATGGCAAACCATGGTAGCTCATGCAGAGGCTTCTCAGCGCCAAAAATCCTAATGAAGGTGCCATTGGGTGATGCATACTATTCTCTAATGTTGAGCAATGCCTGCATTGCTTCCTGGGACATACAAGGTGGGTCCTGTTCAAATATAATATTTTACAACTAGGTTATGAAGTAGTCAGACAACCTCACCATGAATCCTTAGAGAGAAACTTGCAATAAACATTCACAGTTTCCTCTGATGGTGTCCATGTCCAACCCATGCCAGGGAACTTCTGTTGGGTACAAATTGTGTCACGCAGGTACGCATACATATAGAATATTGCTTGTACATCCCTAGACAGATTCTGGGAATTCGACACATGCACGTTTAGCTGAAGAGCCAACATGTCTGACCAGTTGAAAGGCCTTCATTTTCCAAATGATCCAACATAACAACCTAACTCTGCAAGGAGGTCTTCGTGCTCTCCTTGCCATGTAAACGATATGCAAAGATGACCAAGAGTTGATAAGCATTCCTGAGTGACTTTGTCTTGTATACTTGGTTGGGTATCGTCCTGAACTTTGATGGCGCTTTTACCTAGCACTTCATGATATCTCTAGAGTTTACATTGTTTTTGGGAGTGAAGAACGGTGCACCCATGTAGTTCACTGGCTTCGGAAAGTCATACATATGATGATATTTTTCCATCCTAAATCTGGCAAGCTGTGTCCCACTAGTGCTACCTAATGTCATCATCTCAGGATCGATATGTGAGACAACTTAGTGAATGATATCCGCACATGGGAAGGTGAGGTACCTGCATGAAACCTTGTACAAGTCTGACTTGTGAATGTTGACATAGACTTGTCAATCTTCTAGATCTTCCTTTAAAGTGCCTGCAAATATGTCATTTTTTTCTTGCAATGTGATCTTAATGTCCTTCCCTACGAACAACTGCGTGTTGGCATAGATGGGCAAGTTTATTGGCACATGTTCAACCATATCTCCAATGTTTCTCTCTACAGTGTCCTTTGATCCAGCTCTCTTGGAAACCACGATGCTTGTAGTACTGAGAGACTGCTCAACAACTGATGTACCTAGAGACAGAGCAGACACTCATGACAAGCAAATGTCAGTTTAAAAACACAATTCACTTCAAGGATCGATCATGCAACAAAATGGGTGACTGCTAGGCAAGATTATGTAGTAGTGACTCTGAAGGTTAGGAGACTGTCAGTTGGAACTATGCATTGCGCAGTCTCAGCTGATAGTGTTACACAAAATATTGTCGCCATTAGTATTTGTAGTCAGTATGGGTCTATCATCATTCATACTGTCCTCCTTAGCAAGTCTCAAATCTCAGATCTTCATGTCAAGCTTTGAAAATGAGAGAAAGACCTTAAAAATCAATAAAGCTCTGGTTCCACACTTTCTCTCACTGTTGCCTACGGTCCCGCACCCCCTGTTCATGTTACCTGCGGACCTGCCCACTCTGTCTCTAAAGGAGTGGGTGCAGACCCCTGTGAAAGTAAAAAAGACACAAGTTTATTCTTAAAAAATCACTTTGGGTTAATTCTAGATGATTCTAGAAGGAATCTTGACGTGGATGGTTTACTCCTAGGTGGTTCATGCATCCCAAAAGTGAAGGAGCTAATCCCTTGATGAGAGGAGCTTATCCGTTTGAAGGAGGGCTTTATCCCTTTGAAGGAGGACCTAGTAACTTCCCTCCATTGCACTATAAATTAAGGCATTGGGCTGGTTGCTAGAGAGGTTAGAAGATGAACATTTTTGAGGGTAAATGCTATTGGAATTGAGACTTCCTAGTTAAGCTTGAGAGGAGAGATCACATACCTTTTGGCTCCATTGAGAAGAGAGTGAAACTTGTCAAAGTAGAGGAGACTTCTTGCTGGACCCTGGGAGGAGCTTGTACAACATCAAGGCATAAGGTTGTAAAGTTCTTATTTGATTTAAGTTAATACAATCAGATTCATTTTTCTCAACGAATTGTCTTATGCGATTTGTTTCATGAATTCCTTGATCATAATGATAAGTATGCTTTATTATATTGGCTTTTTAGGTGCTATTTAATTTGTGTGCTTGTTTGTGTTTGCAGATTCTCTACAAGAGAGCTCATTTGGATCAACGGAGCAAGGCTTCTACAAACTTGCATTGGACCCAAGGTAGGCCTAAAACATTTGTTTGCCTTTATTGACAAATTTCATATTTAGAGAAAGATAGAATTTTTTTGGTTTGCTTGTTGCTAGATATCATTAGATACTAGGGAGTTCGGTCTTGTTCGCAAGAATGACTTATCTGGCCGACAAAATGGCGACTCCGCTGGGGACTTGAATTCTTGATTTTCTTTTACTTTGACTTGAGAAACTATGTTTTTGTTTCTGTTTTTGGCTTGATGTGTGTGGGATTGGGTAGGTTTAGTAGATCTTGAATTATTTTTTGTTTTTCATACTTTTGGGATAGGACTGCACCCTCTTCTTGTAACACAGTGCAGAACTATACGCACTTTTGCTTTACACACAGAGCAGTCCCGCACCTGTGTGAACCGCGGGCCTGTGGATCCTGTCAAAATTTTGAAAAACTTAAGATTTTCTCTTTCAGTCAGCTTAAGGTTTGTTTAGGTGTTTTTAGCCTCTGCCCAGATCTGCACGTGACTTGTCAGGAACTTTTCTTAGGTTAATTCCATTGGCATTAGGGTTTTAGGTGAAATTCCTAGAAGTTTTGGTTTCCAGGCTTGGTTTTCATTTTGGTCTTGTAGTAGCTCAGAGCTTAGAAGACTTAGAAGCCTTAAATCACCTTGATTTTTACTGGCCTTCTTATGAGTCTAACCGTTTGCAAAATCTGCCTTTGTTGAGGAGTCCATCTTGTGTTTCTCTTTGCGAAACTTTGAAAGGACTTGTGTTAAAAGTTTTGGATTTCATTTTTAGAAAAGAAAACAAAAATTGGTTGTTTTTTGACTGATTTGTGATTCTGGACAAATTAGTCCTTAGTTTGCTTATAGCTAAGTAAAACATCCTTGAAAAGAAATCTTGTAAGCTTTTACTTCAAATAGTTTTTAGAATTTATAGGTCTCAAGATTAGATTTATCCATAGTTTTGAGTGTTTTATAAAAAATAAAAAAAATCTCTTTTGAAAAAGTTTGTTTTTGTAGTATTTGAGATTTTGAAAAGAAAGGGAAATTTTCGTGAGCATAACTAGTTGTTTCGTTTTTGAGTGTATTGGAAAATACAAAAAGCTCTTCTTTTGATTTGTTTGTTAAAGAGAGATTTGTTTTTACAAGAATTTTCATTCTCAACTCTTTCCTAGCTAGAAATTCATTGAAGGGAAAAGATTGCTTATCATCTTAAGTGCATTTTTTAGTGATTTGGAGTCGTGCCTTCACACCATAAGTTTCATATCCGCACCTTTTGACTTAAGAAAAAACCAATAAAAATAACGCTTAAAGTAAAATCTATCTAGTAATCTTTTTATTTCTAGGGCTTTATATCACCAACATAGCTTAGGCTAGTATCTTGGAGTAGGGAGTAATTAACTCTCCAAGATAGTAAAACAAATAATTAGCTATATCTTGCGGTAGGATATAAAATCCAATTGTTACATTTATGCTCTGGGAAAGCTCATCTTAAAGGAGAAGCACGAGATCATATCTGAACTAGTGTGGGAATCAATCCTTCCTCATTGGGAACAATAGAAGATATTCACGTATTAAAAATGGTAAACCTCGGATTGACCATTGTCGAGGAGCTTGGGGTCACTTGTTGGTAAATCTTGGATTATGTCAAGGAGCCTTCAAGGGGATTGAGCTTGTTACTCTGCCCTTGCGTGCGTATCGGATCGTAGAATGTTCCCCCAGGTATATCTGTTTCCATTGGTAACCATAGTGACCATATTCTATAGGATTCTTTCCTAAGGTGACAGTGGAGGGAAGATCCCACTGTACCTGGAGCAGATGTCGGCTAGACTCACTTGGATTTTCTGGGGGGTTATCTTCACTCGAGACGGTTTAGTGGAGAAACTTGTGCCAGTCTATTCATTAAGCAGGTTGCCAGGGTAGCTGTTCCAACCGCCATTTCTGTATTGAATTCTGCGACGTTGGATTTCATCACCAACTAGTGTTTTCGGTACGGAAAGTTACTGTTTGTGTGTGGTTTGATCTCCTAGATTCTTTAAGCATGTGATTCAAAATTGTTTGGTTCTTTAGAGGCTTTAGGTGGTTTTCATTGAGATTTTTCTTTGTTTGTGTGTGAAGTAGTTAAAATATTTAATCGTGGCTAAATTACCGAGGAAGTCCCGTAGACTTCGGGGCCAACCTCCTGAGTTTTCACCGAGCCAGCCTGAAGGGCTACGAGCCCTTGTAACTCCTAGAGACAGTAGAGTTGGGTCACCTGAAGAAGGAGAGTCTTCATTGGTTGTACATCCTGATTATCAAGCTCTAGTAACAGATTATAATCCGCAATCTATTTCATTTTCCAAAATTACTGGTAGTTTTTCATCTACTAGTGATTTAGGTGAGGAACTTGAAATATCTGAACCTGAAACTGAATTTGCTGCTACTCCAACATCAGGATTTGCCTCTCCAACTTCCAGTGGTCCTGGTTCACCCAGGGTAGAAAGAGTAATTACCCAAAATATTCCTTCTGGACTTATAGCTATTGAAGAACTTGTTACTCCAAAGAAAGTATCCCTATCCTTGAAAATCAACCAGCTATAGAACTTAGGGAGCGTGAATCGATCTTTTACAGTCCACCTAGGAGCAACGCTTGGTATCTTTCATTGACCAATTTTTTGGAAAACCCGGGACTAAGTTTTTCACCACCTCGCATTCCTTTTCACCCAACACCTAGAGGTTATTATCCTCCGTTAAATATGTCAAGACAGTCGTTCATGTTTTCTCAATCTCCAGAAACCTTTTTATACGGCGGTCCTTCTGTTCCCTCTGGGTATCAGTCATTTACCGGTACTTTTTCGGGAGCATCTCCTCAACCAATTGAATAAGGGTTATTAACTGGTAATAACGGAACTAAGCCGTTGAGTGTAGAAGATATTCTTATGATGTCAGGTACTATTCCTAATCCGCAACCTCAAGGTGGCCAGTTACCGTCGGGGGGGCAGCCTCAAAGTCCTCAATTATCGCCTGGAAGGCAACCTCAAGGTACTCAATTTCCACCTGGGGGCAACCTCAAGGACATTACATACCTACGGGACAATACGTTCCTCAAGGTCAACCCCAGACTCAGTATGTACCTAAAGGTCAACCCTAGTATCAATATCTACCTCAAGGTCAACCCCAGTATCAGTACGTGCCTCAAGGTTATCAACCTCAAGGTCAGTACCCAACCCAAGGTTTCTAACCACCTTTCGGTCAATCATTTGTACAAGGAGCTGGAAATGTACCTTTGAATTATCAACCCTACCCTCAACCCGGTTATGGTCCTCAATATTCTCAACCTGCTATGGGTCCATACCCCAGAATGAACTTAGTGTGGATCCATCTCAATCTCAACAGATCTTGCAACTGAATGTGCAGTTGTCATCTCAATCTGGACAACCCTTGGTTTCTGGTTCACCCCAGCAACCTGTCCAGTCTACTATTCAAACTTTTTCACCTTCTGTAGTTTCTCAGCCTGGGCCTAGTACGCCTCATACTCCGCCTCAAACGACTGCTGCAACATCCATTCAATCTACCCCACCTACTTCTGGAGTATCGACAACTCCGGTTTCTACTGTTCCTGTATCAACTCCTCAGACATCTTTACCTCAGTCTGGATCCACAATTCAAACTTCGGTTCAAATGCCTGTAGGACAACTTGGTCCAAGTACGGTTGTCACAATTCAACCTCAATTTACTTATCAACCGTACCAGGGACAGTACCAATTCGGTCCTGCTGTGCACCGGCCAGTCTATCAGTATCAACTGTACCCTGGATATACATATCAACAACCTAAACAACCCCAGTACGGTCCGGTTAATCCTGGTTTTCCGGGAGGATATAATATCCCAAATGCAATTCCAATTCCTAGTTATCCTCCTCCTGGGGCTGGTCTCATGACCCAGGGTTGCAGGGACCCTAATCGTCAGTTACCATTCATTGCAACTTTGGACTTGCCTGACTTGTCATGCCTTACGAACGATCCAATTAACTATCTTCCGTTTTGGCCACCAATGCCGAATAAGTTGCCTAGTGATATTCCTAAGTTTGAAGGCAAATCAGGAGAGGACTCGTCGAACCATGTGATGACTTATCACCTATGGTGTGCGTCTAACTCCATTTCAGATCATTCAATCCGTTTAAGGATTTTCCAATGCACTCTAATTGGTCTTGCGGCCAAGTGGTACATTGAGTTACCGCGAGCCACTTTTTATAACTTTAGTCAGTTAGCTACTTCTTTTTTAACTCATTTTCAGTTGCCAGTCAGATATGACAATGGCACGAAATTATTAACTTCATTAAAATAGTCAACGTCCACTTACATTTCAGATCACATTCATGAATGGAGACGTCGACGGCGTTTAGTGAAAGTTTTTATCCCGGATCAAATCTTAGCTGAATGGTTTGTAAAATCTTTATTACCGAAGATCACTGAGGATGTAGCTAAGGCAAGAGTCATTACTGAAGAGCAAGTAATTACTCAAGCTCAATACATTGACTTAGTTTATACGCAGTCAGGTACATTACACGAGAAAATCCCCGACCTTCCTAAACAAAATAAAATAACTACAACTCCTTTAGGGTCTCATGCCACTGACGGTATGATTGGTACGGTTAATACCAAGAGTAAGAAGAAATCTTCCAAGAATTCTTATCCTATCATAACTTTACCAGATTCCCCGACAGGAGATTCTTTCGCGGAAATTTCCGCCGATATTCATGTTGTAGAGTCATCTACAACCAAATCAAAATCCGGCGGTAAGAAGAAAGGGAAGAAGAAAAATAAGACAGATAAAAATTCGAAAGAGAAACCAGAAAAAATGGAATCAACTGATGAGAAACACAAACCTCGTTATCCTTGTCTCATTTGTGACAAAGAGCATTTTACAAGAGACTGCCCTCATCGTGCAGAGGTTGCGAAAATCGTCAAAGGTTCCCAAACGCCTGCTGTTTCGAAGGATCCTTTTGCTAGTAAAGATAGTAAGATGATAGGTTCTTCCTCAAATGCCTCTGAAGAACCCATAATGATGATGTCCCATGTTAGGATTGCGACTCGATCGCAAGATTATGGAAGTAAAAGTCCTGTTGATGGTAAGGAAGCAGAATCTTCTCATTCGAACCCATCAACTTCAACTCCCGGTTTCGATCCACTACAGATCGAGAAACCTAACCCAGACTTAGTAATCAAACCGCCCGCCAAGGTTATACTTCGAAAGTTTGCTTTCAATCCACATGTGAGAGCGGCTCAGAACTATAACATTGTTGAAGATTTGGCTATTTCACCTTCGACAATGTCGGCTTTGGAGGTGCTGCAATCATGTCCAACACAACGTAAATTGCTATTGTCAGCATATAGGAGCTGTTGACGTTCAGGGCTCGAACCTTATAATTTTCGATCTAGAAAATAGCACACCACACTTACCTCATCAAATGGCTTTCCAGATTCCAGTGTTAGTAAAAAACAGACCTTGTTACAGGACTGTGATTGATGAGGGAGCCTCAACGTGTATTATGTTGATCCAGTGTTGGAGATCGCTTGGTTCTCCTACGCTTAATCAATCACCGATGATTCTAAAGGCCTTTGATGGCCGTGGGTTCCATCCTTTTGGCATTCTACAGGATTTACCTATAGGGGTTGAAGGAAAAATTGTTAATCTAGATGTATAGGTGGTTGATTCCCCTCTAGATTACAACCTTCTCTTGGGTCGTAGTTGGTCTTACGCTATGACAACTGTTGTTTCATCGGTCTTTCGGCTTATAAAGTTCCCTCATAATGGAAAGATCGTAACTATAGACCAGCTAACTTACTTTTCATCCGACCCAGCCTCTTCTGAAAGTATTCAACATGTCGGCAAAACAACTATCCCGTATAAGGATGTTGGAGTAGGACTAGTTAAAGATTCTGGTTTACTAGGAACTTTTCCTTTTCCTCCTATCAACGCATCGTCTTTTACTGCAACCATTCATATGATTTCGTCAGACACTATTGTTTACGATGATCCTTGGATCGTACCTTCCGAATCTGAGATAGATTCATTTGGTGATGTTATGCCTTTGAGTCCATATGAAATTGCGTATCAGGCCGTGCAGTCGTTTTCCGACCCTTCTTCAACTGAAATTGACTTAATGAATGTGGTCCATGAAGAATCACTTTCAACATCAAACTCAGATTCAAAAACGTTTTCCGAACTTGTCCACTCTGATGATAAAATTCGTGAAATCCTGTGTGTTGATGATTTACCATGGGAAGATCTTCATCATAGATCTTCGTTTTTACCTGAGATTGATTGCTTTGAAAATGATTTTTCATCTATTTTTACGACTGAATATGTCAAGGAACCTCAGAATCCAATGAAAAATCCTGATTCTGAGTTAAATTTGGGAAACATTTCTCGAACTATTCCTATTGATATTTCGGTTAAGCCTGGAATTGTTGAAAACATTCATATAGGTGCCTCTTGTACGAAAGATGAAATTCAAACATATAAGGCCCTATTTCAAGAATTCCGCGACGTGTTTTCCTGGTCATATGAGGAAATGCCAAGAATGGACCCAGCAATTGTTGTTCATGAAATCAAAACTTACTTGGATGCTAAACCCGTTCGGCAACGTTTGCGTTAGATCCACTTGCGAAAAGTTGTTGCCATTAAAGCAGAAGTTGAAAAATTACTCAAAGCAGGTTTCATTTATCTGATTCCGTTAACAGATGTTGGGTGTGGAGCCTGATTATCTTCTATATTCAAAGGTATCGCCACATAGGACCCCAGTTCGAAATGGGGGCGGCAACGCCGCCTGTAAAATATTCACTGCAGGGGGGGTCCAGGGGGGGCGACTGCGACTTTTGGGAGCCCCCCCCGGCGGGGGGTTTCGGGGGCAGCGCCCCCGAAGCTAAAAACAGCTTTAAAATTGCCTTGTAAAAGTATAGTAATTTCTAGTCAATCTGAGCCGTTCATTAGGTGGATGATCTGACGGTAGAACTTATGTTTAGTTTAGGGTTTTTTGCCCTAGAAGGCAACCCCTCTCTTTGTATGAGGGTATTGTATTTGAGGCTGTGTGATAGATGTGTATTCTGTGTGCGAGAAACGTAGAGGTGAGACTGTGAGAGAAAACAAAGGATATTATAGCGGATTTGCTGTAGGTTGTGTCTCTTCATTTTGCTGGATAATAGAAAGGAAGGACTGGCTGTTCGGGGTGGATGTAGCCCAAACTGGGTGAACCACGTATATCTGTGTCTCTCTTGTTTTGTGCATTTTCTGTGTTTATATTTCTGCAATATTTTATGTGTTCCATTGCTCCGTAATATATAATTTTCTAACAACAGATTGGGTATCGAATATTATAACTGTTAACAAAAAGCAAGGAACAATAAGAATATGTATCGATTGTAGGGATATTAATCGAGCCTGTCCAAAATACAATTACCCAACTCCCTATATCGATCAAATCATTGATGATTGTGCCGGCAGTGAAATATTCTCCTTCATGGATGGTTTTTCCGGATACAATCAAATAAATATTCTACCTGCTGATCAACCAAAAACGGCTTTCATTTGTCCATGGGGGACATTTTCTTATTGAAAATTACCTTTTGGGCTCAAGAACGCTGGCAAAACTTTTCAAAGAGGCATGTTTTACGCGTTTCATGACATCAAGCACATTGTGCAACCCTATCTCGATGATTTACCTGCTCATTCATTACATCGAGCTGATCATCTCATCCATTTATGAGCAATCATTATGAGGTGTAGGCATTATCAAATTAGGTTGAATCCACACAAGTGTGTTTTCTGTATAGAAACAGGTCGGTTACTGGGGTTTTTTGTTTCGAAAGCCGGCATTTGCGTCGATCCCTCGAAGGTTGAAGCTATTGTCAAATTTCCTCCTCCTTCGAGTCTTCGCCAACTCCAAAGTTTGCAAGGGAAAGCAAACTTTTTACATCGATTCATTCCTAACTACGCCGAGATCACAAAGGGTTTTACCTGGTTGTTGAAACAGAATACTCCATTCTTTTGGGATGAGATAGCTGACAAATCTTTTGATGCACTAAATCACGCGTTGACCCATGCATCGTTACTGCATCCTCCCAACTACAACCAGGACTACTTCTTATATCTCGCCGCCTTGCATTCCACCATTGGAATGGTGTTAGTTCAGGAAGATGAATTTGGTAGTGAACATGTGATATATTACCTTAGTCGAACTTTAAATCCAACTGAGCTAGAATATTCACATGTGGAGAAATTGGCATTGGCAGCTGTTCAAGCTGTCCAATGTTTTCGTCATTACATTTTGCTACGCAAAACTACAGTAATTTCCGATTGCAACCCTATGATCTATATTTTCACCAAACAATTGCTAGGGGGCAAGTACTCCAAATGGATTATGATCCTGCAGGAGTTCGACTTGGAATTTGAAAAGTCTAAGTCGAAGAAATCTTTAGTTTTTGCGGAGTTAATGTGTGACTTCCCTGTGCTGACACAGAAACTGTGGCGGAGGAGCCCATTGTGGACGAATCCTTGTTTCTAATCAGCACTTTAGATCCATGGTACGGAGATATCATCGTTTATCTCCAGACCCAATCCTTTTGGCTAGAAGTTTCAAGATCATAGCGTCGAAAAATATGGTTCCAGTCCCAACAATTCAAAATTATTGGAGATACACTTTATCGTCGTGGGGCGGACTTTGTTTTTCGACGTTGTTTAAATCATGAGGAAGCTGAAAGGGTTCTAAATGACTGTCACTCTGGAGCGTGTGGTGGTCATACGTCTGGGTTTGCCACAACCCAAAAGATATTGCGCTCTGGCTATTTCTGGTCGTCTTTGTTTAAAGATTGTATTAACGCGGTCTGAAAATGCCACAACTGCCAAATTTTTGATCAAAAGATGCGCGCTCCACCTACTCCTCTCCACCCTATAATTGCCGTCGGTCCTTTTGCAAAATGGGGTATCGATTTTATTACATGTAACCCTCACTTGGCCTGGGGGCATGTGTATATCATCCTTGCGGTAGATTATTTTACCAAGTGGGCTGTTGGGCCTCCAAATTAACCTTAATTTTCACTCCATTTTCACATTTTATCCTCATTTTGTCATCTCATTTCACCATATTATCATTACATAACCCTATATTTCCATTACCATATGAGTTTATATTCTCATTTTCCAAAGTTATTAATTTCATGTATTTAGAGTGAATTTATGATTAAAAGTTAGAGAAATAACATGTATTTGCTTATACCTAAAAGTGGCTTGAGTTTGATGACAAGTGTAGATCATTTGGAAGCTTCCAAGGCACCCTTATGTGGCCTCCCAAGATCAAATTCGAATTTCAACTCAAGAGGTGGACCATATTCCAAGGAGGAAGATCATGGAGATTTTGATGTGTCATGGGATTTGTATCTAGTATTTAGGGATAAGTTGAGACAAGTGTGGGTCTAGTAGATATTTAAGGGATCTACATTTATTGAGTAGATATCCCTAATTCATGTATAAATAAGAGGAGCATCCTCTAAATCATGTAATGAAGGAGAGGAGAGAGAGAACAATTATCAGTTATTCATTAGCATTAGATTTATGTTCATTCAACATGAATAATACCATTTTCTCCAAATCATGAGTTATGAGTGTTGTTTGATTCTTAAGGTGTAATAGTTGCTCATGTGTGCTCATTGAGGAATGGAAGGATCCCCATACTGAGATAAGTGCACTTTGTTGTAAAATAATGTTGTGAATATACTATTTTCAATTATGATGATCATCTTATTTCTTTCTTGTAAATACTTATAGATAATTTTAGTATAAATTCATGTTGTGGCCATGTTTTGTTGTGTGAAGGTTAATCTCCTTTCAATAGCTAGTTTTGACGTGAGAAGGAAAACCAGGAACTCCTAAGTTAGGAGTCTCTTCTCCATGAGCTAGATTAAATTGAAATAAGATTTACTTTCTCATATGCTTTCCTAGATTACATTTATGTGAATATTGATTCCCTTTCAGTATCTAGAGATCAAGTCCTCCTAAGTTAGGAGACTCTTCTCCATAAGCTAAGAATTGAATTGGAAACAATATTTACTTGCTTTCATTTACATTCTTTCTTTCCTGCTTTCTTAGGTGTTTGGCAATGTTATAGAAAGATGGTAGAAGGACAACCAGGACTCTTGAACAAGAGACTCTTCTCTATCTTCTAAAGTAAAATAATTCCATTGATCAAACATTATTTTTATGCTTTCATAGAATAGATCTGATAGTTTAGATTTGTAATATGCATTTCCATTCTAAACAAACTTCTTACACCTGTTTCATCTAAGGTCCCATATATATTGGTTTGCTTCTAAGTTTACGATTCCCCGGATTGATAAATTAAATGATAGGGATTTAGCAGACAACTAAATCGCCCAACATTTTGGCGCCGTTGCCGGGGAATCAAACTTAGATGTAAGCTAGTTAAGAAGAGTGTTTATGAAGAATTCTTATCATTTAGGGTTAGCTGCATTTAAGTTTTTTTTCATATAGAAAACATAGAAATAGAACGCAAATCAAAAACCCCCCATTCAAAAAAAAAAAAAAAAACACAATAAAGATCCATATGTATATATGGAAAAACAATGAGTATAAGTTTGGAACAACTCGCTCAGATCCTAGCAAGTGTTAGGATCTCCTCTTCTTGCGAAGAAGAGATCTTGACCGCAGCTAAAAGCTTAACTACTCCTCTAGAAGAAAACAATGAATTAACATTTGAAGAATCATCCTGTATATCTGATGATGAACCATTGTTTGAATAGGAGAATGAGGAGGACGAAGAGAAGTTGCAGCATGATCTGAATGAGAATGGAAATCACGCCTATGAAAGCCTTATCGACAAGTGGTTTCGATGGTTTCAAACAAGTACAAGGTTAGATCGATTTTGTTTTTATTTCATTAGATCATATTCACAAAAACTAGATTCGATCATCCTTGTATATTTTCATTTTAAAATTGCGAAATTGGAAATGAATATATTTTTACTACTATTGCGTGAATGGTTACATTGGAAATTTAATTACACGTAATAGTTTGTAATTTTCAATTAGCATAGAGTAGGTAGGATCATATTTTTAGTTTGAATAAGTATGCTCTCCTCCTGCATCTTTGTACGATCTCGAGGATCAGAAAGTAGCATGTTTATAAATGTTTTCAGGGTAGCAATATACTTGTCTCCATTTGCTTAAAAAAATCATCTTAAATCAATAAAAATCCTAAGTTTTTTAGGGTTAGAATAAAATTTTAATTTAAAAAAAATATATAAAAAGATTTTGATTTAAAAAAAAAATTCAATTTCTTTTATTAAAAAAGAATTGATTTTTAGAATAAAATAAAATTCTTTAGAAATAAATTTAATTTATTTTTTTATAAAAATAAATTTAGAAAAAATTAGTTTTCATTTTTAATTTAAACCAATAAAAAAAAAAACACAAAAATCAATTTAAAAAAAAAACATTTTTTTTTTTTTTTTTTTAACATAAAAACTCTTAGGAATAAATTCCTTTTTATTTTTTTAATTTACTTATTTAAATTTATTTTGGTAGTAACTATGAATATAATTTTTTTTATTTTTGTTAGTTTAAACAAACAAAAAATTGATTTACTAATTTAAAAAAAAAACAAAATAAATCAATTTTTTTTTTTTTTTTTTTTTTTTGAGTTAGAAAAAAAACATTAGAAAATAAATCATTCTTTTTCTAGTTTAAAAAAGGATAGAAGATTCGTTTTTTTTAATTTTTAGTTTAAAAAAAAAATGAAAAGGAAGTTTAGCAATAATTTTTTTTTTTAAATTAAAAATAAAAAATTAAATAATGGAAAAATGCACATACGTTGTTGTGTATGATGTGGGTTTGAAAAAATCATTCTTGGCTCTCCACTGCCCCAGAGGGATTTATCAATTGGTGCGGTGAGCGTGGAATCTGATAGCAAACGTTGTTTCAATGACCTGACCATGAGTGAAGGCTTTACGTTGATCGACAAAGCTCCCTTTTTCCACAGTGATCTGATTTTGACTCTTGTTATGAAAGAATGGCACGGTAATGAAGTAGTCAAACAGTTGTCTATTAGATCAAGTTATGCCCCTGATTTTGAAGGTTGATCAGGGTATAAAAGTAAAATGGCTAGATCTATGGGGTAGATTGCTAGTAATACAACTGTCACATGCAACAGACCTTCAACAATGGTATGATGACCCAGCTTTGTTCTCTGCATATATTAGCAAGTTCCTTCTACACTGTTGAAACTGGAAATTCCATGTTGCAGAAGGCAGTGTTTCTTTGATACAACTCTCCTGTCTTCCCAAATTTGTACGATGCTTTTCCTTTGATGCATGTGCCTGGATAGGTCTTCAGATTGTGCCAGGGATACTTGCCCTTTTGTCATTTTTTTTTCTTCTTCAGCTTTCTCCACCCATTTCACGCGCTGCATCGAACTCCTCCCATGATAACCAAGGCCAGCATGTTATATGACAGTAGTAGCCATAGTATTTTAGAAATGACCTGCGCTATTCAACCAAGTGGTCAAGGGGGACAATTTGAATTAAAATAAAAAAAATGACCCTAGAGAAAACTGCTCCAGTAACATCGCTTTCATTACAGTTATCTATCCCAGCATATCCTCTCCATAACTGCTCTAGAAGTGCCCCAACCTAATAGCAGTAATTCGAGATTTGCGCGTACACATGAGGTCTCCGCTTGCCTATTAATAAGAAAAAGGAAACCAAGTTCACCCAAAGGTCTGGATTCAGTTTGTGTTCGACTAGTGAATTTGAAAAAAAGAAAGTCGATCTCAATCCGCAGGTCTTAATTCGCCCAGTCTTTTCAACCCGCCATGACTTCCTCTATTTGACCAAGGATCTCTATCCAGCGTTTATCCTAGGCTGCTCTTTCCACTACTCTACTTGGCCTGGAAAACGACCTTGATATAGTTTCTTTCTTGGATAGAAGAAAGTTGGGAAGATCCACTCTTTTGGGGAAATCATGCGCTGAATCACAGAGAAAATCTCGGGAATGAGGCGAAAATCTGGCAGAATCTATCATTTTTTTTGCGGCTTATTCTGATCCATAATTTCGACTTCTCTGGCATGAGAAATCTTCAGCTCCAGAATTCATTGAACAATCGGCAATGTAGGTGAAGAGATCCGGTTATCGCAAATTCTTTTATGAAGGTTTCAACTGCCCACGATTTTTCACGCGGTTTTCGGTATTCCGTGATTTTGGTGATTGGTTTCAAGATCATCAGAAACCCTAAACCCGAGGATGAAGTATTTGTCACGACGGTAGCAGGAGCAGTGGGAATGGTTGTTGGTAAGCTTGCCAAAATCCAAGGTTGTAGTGTTGCTGGCAGCGCAGGTAGCGGCTAGACGATTCTGAACAATATCAACATCTGCAAGACAAAGAAAAAATTGAAAGGAGATGATTGCCTCTTGAAAAGAAAGAAAAAGATCGGCAATAAGACCAATATGGCAAGCATTTTTCTAAAATGGTGCATTGTCTTTGATAAGCTGGTTGACAATCTGGAGCACATAAACTATAACACGATTGTTAACATTTCCATCAAAGGCACTAGCCCATGCTGGCTGACAAATAGCAGTTTTTTTTTTGGTCTGGGAAATCTTGAAATATCGCAATAAGTTTCTGACACGCTGATACAATCATATCTTCTGATTTATCTGGCTTCAACATACCAATCAATCTGCTGATTTCTACAGCCTGCACAGGAAAAATGTCCCTGCGCTACTTCCTCGTGCATGCAAGCAAACTCACCGAGAAAGAGACAAGGCCAGGGAAGAGTGTCAGAAACTGCAAGAAAAGATTCAGCAGAGGGGCTTTAGTGATCTCCATTCTAGTCTTTCAAATGTGCAGCCAGATAGTCCAGCTGGAAGATCATTCAAGGGAGACTCCAGCATCACAAAATTTGATAGTATTTCTGGCACATATAAACATCCTTTCGTATCTTCACCTGCTCAATCCATGTTTGATACTGTCTCTTCCATACAAGAGCCTGCTAAACTAAACTTTGCAGACTCCAGTAGCATGGACTTATTGCCGCAATCATACATTGAATTCTCTGAAGAGTATCATCAATCTTCATTTCCTGCACAGAATATGCAACCAATGCAGCAGACTTCAGGATGCATTACAGGCAGTTTCATTACGTCAAAAATGTATAAGGAATTCTTCCGATCTATCTGAAACTCACCACTGCTCTTATCTCTCCGATGAAATGCAAAATATGGAGCCACATTCTCTTTTAAATGTTGAAGCCGAAAAGAACTTGGTTTTGCGGGAGCTGATGGTTCAGAGTACGGGGTAAGAAAGTTGAACTTCTTTTCGTTAACTCTTTGCTTGCCTCACGATCGCTTTGCTGGGCATGAATGGATAGAAATCTCCACTTTTGATTTGTTATGCTGGAGATAATGATCACGCAATGGAGGACAAACAAGAATTGATGATGGCCGACGAGTTCTCTCCATCGAAGTGATTAAAGAGCACGGGTTGATTCTCAGGGTGCTTGTGTTTAATTAATAAAATTCCATGCATAATGCTCACTGCACTTTGTTTTCAAACAAAACAAAAAAATTCAAGAGATTTGATTTTATTATGTTTTTTATTTGTAGGTTTTAATAACCATATAAAATAGTTTTAAAGTTTTTAATTAAAAAAAAAAAACCAAAAAAAAAAAAAAAATAAAACAATTCAAATAAAAATAAAATAAACAAAATCAAAACAATGCAAAACATTTTTGTTTATTTTATTTTTATTTTAATAAACAACCCAAAGCAATTTAAAAAAAAAAAATCAAAGCCATTAAAAAAAAATATAAAAAAAAAAATTCAAAAAAAAATTCAAAAAACAAAACCATTAAAAAATATATATATTAAAAAAAAATTCAAAAAAAAAATAAAAAAAAATCAAAGCCATTAAAAAATAAAAAATAAAAAATTTTCAAAATAATTAAAAAATTGCAAATGGAAATTTCTTAACAGCTGGAAACATTTATGCTAACTTGTCTTGTTGGAGTTGGGAACGAGCGCGCGAAAGCGACAGGTAAAACATTTATTTCATTTTATATTGGTTGCTAAGCATTCATACTCATACTTGAATTTTATGTTCTTCAAAAAGCTCTCACAATTTTCATGCAAGATTTGTACTAAGCTTTGACAGGTGCGCGATGATCCAAGTCCATGTAGATGTGATCTTTCGAAATCACATTCATTATTGAAGCTTGAAGGAGTTAATTACAAATGTCGTGACATTTGTGGCTACAGAGAAATGTTTTGTTGTCATGATTTGTTTCCCACGTTTCTCTTTCAAAGCCTCATCAAAGTCCATTGATTCATTGACTTATCCATTATGACTTCATACATGTCTACTTTTCTGAGTCGCATACATTTTTACCTCCATTCAGTTCATCTTTTTGCCTCATGAATAAACCATCCATCTCTCTACATTACCTTGCTTTCCTTTCCATAAAAACTGTTTGACCATAACATCTTGTATCTATAGTCCTACCAATCATTTGTACAAACTCGCGTTGACTGATGTGGGATTCATTAAGGTCCACCTTTCAACAAGTCTTGACCCATCGACCTAAGCACCTTATCTGGGATAAAGACTAGAGTCATTATTCGTACCTTGAGGCTTGCATGCCCTAATGGCAAGTCTTCTCGCCAACAAACAATGGGAATACATTAATGTCTCTTGTTTGCTGGATCTTGCAAGTGGCTCGACATCAGCTCATTCATTCGCACTTCGCAAGATGTACTTGGGTACCTTGGCACTCATTGACATTAATGGTGAGTTTGCCTCGCATTGGTTAACGACATTCATCAACGGTCGGTAATCCAATGGCTTCTTTCCATGTTCGACATCGACACATTCATTCACATGGAAAGAATTGTGCCACGATATGGGACGAGATGAAGACTATATGACTCAGGAGCAGATTACTTTGGAACAGTTTCAGTAGCAGTAATAAAGGATCTACATTCTCGACTTCATCCATCATATATGCAACCAAGACACAGATCACATTCTTGTATTCTTCATTCCATGATTCAACAGCAGGAGCTACACATTTCTACATATACACAGCTTGTCCACTCAGGTAAGTAAAGGTATGTTCTTTCATAGCTTTTTATCATGCAATTCCTTTAATACTAAAATTATAATTTTTGGAAAATGTTTCACCATTTTCATATTCACATCCATATTCCATTATCACCCTCCATATGTCATATATACCCTTTCTACACATATAATTCTAACCAACATACTTTTTCCAACCAACTACTATTGCATTATGATTCAAATGTTACATGTTTTGCAAATAATGATCAAAGAAAGAAAGGTTGATTAAATGTTTTCAAAGTCTTTTGATGCAACACAAAAACAATGAAAGTATTGTTACACAAGAACCAATACTAAGAAAATTTTGGTTGTTATACAAGAACCAACCAAAATAATATGTTGCAATCGATTAAAAGTTTTCAAAGTCTTTTGATGCAACACAAAACAATGAAAGTATTGTTACACAAGAACCAATACTAAACAAATTTTGGTTGTCACACAAGAACCAACCAAAATAATATGTTGCAAGCAAATGTTTTTAAGAGAGAAGACTTTGCAAAAAGGAACAAAGTTGTCAAAAAGGAAATTATGTGAAGTTAAAAAATCGACATCAGCCAGAGTTCATGTAAAAGCAAGACAATTCAAAAGATCAAATCATGATCAATGCAATAGATTGCATGAGGACATGCAATAACTTAAGTTGGGGAGTATGTTGGGCCTCCAAATTAACCTTAATTTTCACTCCATTTTCACCTTTTATCCTCATTTTGTCATCTCATTTCACCATATTATCATTACATAACCCTATATTTCCATTACCATATGAGTTTATATTCTCATTTTCCAAAGTTATTAATTTCATGTATTTAGAGTGAATTTATGATTAAAAGTTAGAGAAATAACATGTATTTGCTTATACCTAAAAGTGGCTTGAGTTTGATGACAAGTGTAGATCATTTGGAAGCTTCCAAGGCACCCTTATGTGGCCTCCCAAGATCAAATTCGAATTTCAACTCAAGAGGTGGACCATATTCCAAGGAGGAAGATCATGGAGATTTTGATGTGTCATGGGATTTGTATCTAGTATTTAGGGATAAGTTGAGACAAGTGTGGGTCTAGTAGATATTTAAGGGATCTACATTTATTGAGTAGATATCCCTTATTCATGTATAAATAAGAGGAGCATCCTCTAAATCATGTAATGAAGGAGAGGAGAGAGAGAACAATTATCAGTTATTCATTAGCATTAGATTTATGTTCATTCAACATGAATAATACCATTTTCTCCAAATCATGAGTTATGAGTGTTGTTTGATTCTTAAGGTGTGATAGTTGCTCATGTGTGCTCATTGAGGAATGGAAGGATCCCCATACTGAGATAAGTGCACTTTGTTGTAAAGTAATGTTGTGAATATAATAATTTCAATTATGATGATCATCTTATTTCTTTCTTGTAAATACTTATAGATAATTTTAGTATGAATTCATGTTGTGTCCATGTTTTGTTGTGTTAAGGTTAATCTCCTTTCAATAGCTAGTTTTGAGGTGAGAAGGAAAACCAGGAACTCCTAAGTTAGGAGTCTCTTCTCCATGAGCTAGATTAAATTGAAATAAGATTTACTTTCTCATATGCTTTCCTAGATTACATTTATGTGAATATTGATTCCCTTTCAGTATCTAGAGATCAAGTCCTCCTAAGTTAGGAGACTCTTCTCCATAAGCTAAGAATTGAATTGGAAACAATATTTACTTGCTTTCATTTACATGCTTTCTTTCCTGCTTTCTTAGGTGTTTGGCAATGTTATTATAGAAAGATGGTAGAAGGACAACCAGAACTCTTGAACAAGAGACTCTTCTCTATCTTCTAAAGTAAAATAATTCCATTGATCAAACATTATTTGTATGCTTTCATAGAATAGATCTGATAGTTTAGATTTGTAATATGCATTTCCATTCTAAACAAACTTCTTACACCTGTTTCATCTAAGGTCCCATATATATTGGTTTGCTTCTAAGTTTACGATTCCCCGGATTGATAAATTAAATGATAGGGATTTAGCAGACAACTAAATCGCCCAACATGGGCCGAGGCGATGCCTACATTTGAGGCAGATGGCAAAACTGCTGTGATTTTCGTGTTCAATCATATAATTGATCGGTTTAGTGTTCCACAAGTGATTATCACTGATCATGGGTGTCATTTTCGAAACATTATGATGACTGAACTTACAGACCAACTTGGCTTGCGTCACGATAGTTCAACTCCATATTATCCACAGGCTAATGGTCTGGTTGAAGCCATCAACAAAGTTCTAGTCATCATGATCCGATGAATCATTGGGATTCATAGGTCGAATTGGCATAACATTCTATTTTCAGCGCTTTGGGCATATCGAACCTCAGTAAAAATGTCAACCGGTTTCAGTCCTTTCCAACTAGTTTATGGTATGGAAGTTGTGTTACCCATTGAATGCGAAATCCCGTCATTGAAAATGGCCATCGAATTACTTCCAGCCACTTTCAAAGAGGAAAAACGTTTCTTATACTTGGCTCAACTAGATGAGAATCGACGTGATGCTGCATTACGATCGAAACTCATGCCAAACGTATTAAAGCTCAGTATGATTGAAATGTTACCCCTCGTAATTTTTCGGAAGGAGACCTAGTCTTATTGTACGATCAAGCAAATGATAAATTAGGCGTTGGAAAATTTGTACCCATGTGGCATGGTACTTATGTTGTTAAGCGTAAGCTGGCAAAAGGGGCCTATGAATTGGTAGACTTTGACAGGGTCTCTTTAGGTAAACCTAGAAATGGTCTTTACCTGAAGAGGTATTATGCTTAAATCTGAGTGTGGAGATTTTTAGTTAGGTTAGTTTTCTTTCTAGCTGGTGTGTTTTAGTTTAAAAAGTGTGCTTAGCTTAGAGAGTGTTTTTTGTCATTATTCCTGCTTATCTTGATTTTACTCTTGATATTGCAGATGTCGACGCCTCTCCAAACATACATTGGTTTTGTTGATGGTGCTTGTCGTAATACACGAAACATTTCTTCCGCAGCTTGGGTTATTTATTCGCCCTCTTAAGAGTTGGTATCTATGCATGGGGTAGGCCTCGGTCAAACAACAAACAACATTGCAGAGTATAGTGCAGTGATTGAGTTATTATCTGAATCTATTTCATTTGGGATTCGAAGTTTGATAGTGAGGTTAGATTCTGAACTCGTTGTATTACAGCTTAATAGAGTATATGCCATTAGAAATCCAATGTTATTGAGATTATTTTTGAGAGTTCATCTCTTGGAACGTGAATTTGACTATATTGAATATCAGCATATTCCAAGATATTTAAATACATTAGCAGATGCAATTGCTTCTCGAATGTTAAGTAGACATTTGCAATAATCATACAAGTAAATTTAAAAAAATTTCATAACATGTTTTACAAGATAAGCCGGTAATAGTGATATAATATAGCATAGAAGTGTGTCAAATATACATCGTCTTCAATCATAGGTTGAAAAACACCTTATGATTGGAAAAAATGATAGTACAAAAAGAAAAAAATGTCATATGTGTCTACAACAGGCAATCATCCTATCACTGGTGATGATCATGATAAGAAACCACTGTACGGGCCACCTTACAAAGGAACCTCCTGAAAGGTCCTGGGACCCCAATCACATAGCGCTGTAGCCTAAGAGGAATGTCATCTATGCTGGTCTCTGAAATGTCTACTGTCAAACGCTCTAGATGACTCTCTAATTCGGCCAAGGTCTCTATGGGTTCGTCCTGTGGGGCTGGTGCTGCTGCAGCTGGTTGTTTCCTCTCAGAGGGCCGGAGAGTGGCTGGTCATCGTGGACCAACATCTGCATTTGAAACTTTTACTATCAATTTTGGGACGAAATAAAAACAAAAAAAATTAAATTAGAAAATGTTGAAAATGATTTTACCTGAGTCATCCCATTGCTCTCCTGGTGGAAGAGCCATGTCTGGGTCACCACGATAATCTACCCCAGCGTAAGGAAAGTCCTGAATAGCAAAAACTTGGTTCTCCAACCAATGAAAATACTCAGGAGTGAATCGAACGACTTCTGTCCCCTCCTCAGGATGACGAGCCATAACTGCAACCCAACGCATCAGTTTGGGCTCTCGGGGAAGTCCAGCTCCAACAATGAGATGCTGTGGGACCAACATTGGGACCCTCTCCAGACCAAAGCTCACGACTAAAGCACCATATCCAAAGGTCTTCAGTTGTCCTTTCTTTGCGCTAGTCAGTTGGCCTTTTATATTAGCTAACAAAACATCGCACCAGTTGAACATGGTGCCTCGAAAGCAGTCTACTGCCATCTGCATTTGGGATTCAGTGGCTATATGTAGTGCTGCGCTTCTGCAGAGCCTGGTAACAGTAAACGCAATCACTGTCAGTTCAGGAAGGGATATGGTTTTGATATCTATCCCTTTGTCTCTAGTCTAGTCATTGCAAAACTCTTGCCGGAGGCTATCGATTGACTGGCCACCTGGCCTAGTCCCGAATAAAGTCAAGTGTTCACCTCTCTTAGGCAAACCAGTCAAAAAGTAAATGTCTTCTGGCTCCATTTCGAGCTGGTGACCACCAATAAAGAAACAATGGTCTGGTATGTTCCACCTGTCTACCAGCCGCTGCAGAAAGCCCACTTGGGCCCTCATGCCAGGTATGGCCCAGAATTTGTATAAGCCGCATGCCTTCAATGCATCAATAAAAGGTTGATGATTTATCGCGGCAAGATCTACATCCTTGTGCTCCCGTTCTCGCCAATCAAGCATGATGTATACCCTACATTCAATAAAAAGGCGAATTAGAATATCTAAAAGCAAAATTTTTGGGTGAAATTTGAGAAATTTAGGTTTAAAAACCTTTGCTGCGGGGACCGCACCCTCTCTGTTAGAGACAGTGCGTGGGTCCGCACTTTTCTTTCACGGTAGGTGTAGACCCCTGACTTTTTTCCTTTTACGAAAAAGTCGGGGTTCGTAGGTTACCTGTGCTATGCCTGCGGACCCCTGCGCACGGGTTTCTAACCTAAAAATTCCTTAAAAAATGAAATCAAAGCCTAAAAACAAATTTGAAATGGATGAAATGAAAGAGTAAGATGATGTAGATTACCTGGAGGAGACGTCGTTCGATTCCAACGGACGGATTTTCCGCAATCTTCACGGGAAGTTTCTGACCAAAAGCTCTCTTTTCTCACTCTGAAGTCAAACGGTAAAAATGAATTTACAAAAGCCCTTTTATAAGATTTTTTGAATAAATGAGTTTTTAATTTGTTTATTTTTCACTTTAAAGAGGTAACTTTTGCAGCATTTTTATCTATTTTAAACAGGTATGAGTAATGTTTGATTTTTTGTGCAGGATAACGGATTTTTCAGGCAAAATTGGTCATTTTTGACGAAAAACATTAGAGTCACCTTTAAGCTCTTTTCTGACTCCTAAAACATGAAAAGATCGCCGAGTTTTTCTTTTTAAACTCGTTAAAACGGAACTAAAAAGACGGTTCACTTACATCCCTTTTCTGGTCGTAAAAACATGAAAAGATTGCCGGATTTTTGTCGTTTCAAATTCGATATTGGTTATAAAACGACGTGTCATTGATCGTTTTTTTACTTTTTCAGATCAGAGGCACTAATTATGAAAAGTACTCCTTGGTCGTAATGATCAAGTGGTTCTCTCAAGTATTATTTTATACTTTTTTGGGCTTGGGAGACACAAATTTATGAAAAAGGACAACCATGGAGTTTTCTTAAGTTTTTTGAGACTCTCTAAAATTGAAAAACTCCGAGTTTCTCCTATACTGGACTCGTTAAAATTTAACAGTAAAGAACCTGTTCAATTACAAATAGGAACGGACTAATCCTTCTTAGGGTTCGAATTTAAACTAAGTTGGACTCATCTGAAGGATGAGCTTATAATCAAGCAAACGTTATCCTCCTCAATCTTGTCAAAAAATAAAGAGGTACTTGCCAGAAATGGTGGGGGAAAAGAGAGAAAAATGAGCATGTTTGTCATACTTTGTAACCACTCTTGAACATGACACTTTTATTCACTTGGGTTGGGAAATCCTTTGCCTAATAGTTGATCAAACCATATTGAAAGTCTTCAGCCGGTTTCTGGGTATTAAATTTGGGTCAATTGTCACCAAACCATCTGTTGTGTCGTTATGTGTTCAAGAGGTCAGTGCAAATAAACCATTCATCTGCAAAATATTTGTCATCCATCTTGACCATCCCTGAGTCAGTCCTTGCAACTAAATTTCTTCAAACTTGATCTATGATTTTGTGATGTGGGCTTGCCTACGACGGATCACTTTCTATCGACTTCAGCTCATTATCTAGAAGATGATCTAGAAATCGTCAATACCTTGGGATCTGCATGCCTCAATGGCAGGTTTCTCACCTTTGACGATAGATTGCATCATTGACCTTCGATCAAAGGATTCCGTGACATGTTCAACATCAACACATCTATTCACATCTCATGGATTGTACTGAGTACTTTGAGAGCCATTGACGTTACTGGTGGTTTCTCTCACACTTGTTAACAGTTTACATCATTGAATGGTAATCAAGTGGTTTCTACCATGTTCGACTTCAACACATTCATTCACATGGTTAGAATCGTACTATTTCGAGAAGTAGAAATCAAGACTCTGGATCTAGATTCCACCATCTAGGCTGCGAGGAATTTTGTATTCATTATACAGTGGACTATTCATAAACAGATGGTTGCGTCCATACTGTGTCTATACTTGTGATGTATTACAAGATCATTCCTATATCAGAGCAGTAGTTAGTTTTCTAGTCAGTTTTGATCTGAGTATGGGAATGCCTACCTCATCGATGATATGATCTCATATACATGTTTTGCATTGAATGTTTTTACAGGTTCCAACTGGGCTCTCCACAAGATGATCCTCGAAATGATAAAGTACTTCACTCTTCTTAGATGATAAATGAAATCCTCATCTACTACAGACTTCGCATTTTAGGGGGCAATCTGTTACACAAAATATTGTCACCATGACTATTTGCAGTCAGTATGGGTCTATCGTCATTCATACTGTCCTCCTTAGCAAGTCTCAAACCTCAGCTCTTCATGTCAAGCTTTGAAAATGAGAGAAAGACCTTAAAAATCAATAAAGCTCTGGTTCCGCACTTTCTCTCATTGTTGACTGCGGTCCTACACCCCCTGTTCATGTTACCTGTGGACCTGCCTGCTCTGTGTCTAAAGGAGTGGGTGCGGACCCCTGTGAAAGTAAAAAAGGCACAAGTTTATTCTTAAAAACTCACTTTGGGTTAATTCTAGATGATTCTAGAAGGAATCTTGACGTGGATGGTTCGCTCCTAGGTGGTTCATGCATCCCAAAAGTGAAGGAGCTAATCCCTTGATGAGAGGAGCTTATCCGTTTGAAGGAGGGCTTTATCCCTTTGAAGGAGGACCTAGTAACTTCCCTCCATTGCACTATAAATTAAGGCATTGGGCTGGTTGCTAGAGAGGTTAGAAGCTGAACATTTTTGAGGGTAAATGCTATTGGAATTGAGACTTCCTAGTTAAGCTTGATAGGAGAGATCACATACCTTTTTGGCTTCATTGGGAAGAGAGTGAAACTTGTCAAAGTAGGGGAGACTTCTTGTTGGACCCTGGGAGGAGCTTGTACAACATCAAGGCATAAGGCATAAGGTTGTAAAGTTCTTCTTTGATTTAAGTTAATACAATCAGATTCATTTTTCTCAACGAATTATCTTATGTGATTTGTTTCATGAATTCCTTGATCATCATGATAAGTATGCTTTATTATATTGGCTTTTTAGGTGCTATTTAATTTGTGTGCTTGTTTGTGTTTGTAGATTCTCTACAAGAGATCTCATTTGGATCAACGGAGCAAGGCTTCCACAAACTTGCATTGGACCCAAGGTAGGCCTAAAACACTTGTTTGCCTTTATTGATAAATTGCATATTTAGAGAAAGTTAGAATTTGTTTGGTTTGATTGTCGCTAGATATCATTAGATTCTAGGGAGGTCGGTCTTGTCCGCAAGAACGACTTATCCGACCGACAGCTAGTGAGACCTACTGTTGAATGGAACTCCACAAAACATAGTCCATTTGGGTTAACTCTGGACAGGAACTGCACAATGCACAATTAAGTTTAGCTTGACTACTGGCTGGGATTGCGCATTGCGTAATCCTAGTGTGAAAGATTGGGCACTATCTCCCATAATTGAATAGAGCATAGCTGGAGGCTAGTGACATGAAGCCTTTGTGAAATTCCTGGAGCCAAGGTAGAGTGTTGAGTTCAGGAATTCATAGAGCATGTTGGGGAAAGCAAGATATGAGCCAAGGGAACCTAGATCTACCCAAGGGCAACTTGAAAACGAGTAGATCAAAAATTGTAAGCAAAGGATGGTGAAAATAGGAGTGAATGATCATGCATGCACTCAAAACAAATGTAGGAATCAATCAAACGGAAGAACAATGAATATGGCGGGGAGAGTCGCTGCAATGATGATCGTTAGTGAAAAAACATTATTATGCATGCAACGCTTAAGAAAGACAATTCAAAACTTGAAACAACACTTCTACTAGTTAAAACAAACTAAAACGCCAATATTTGTTCAATAAAACATGCAAAACAACACTCACACAAGCCAAGGAAATAAAAGCGACATAAAAAGCAGGAAAGACTTGAAAAGAAAAAGTTACCCGAAAAAGTTGTGTCGATTGTGTCGAAGGTTCCTAGATGCCTTGGGAATGCCAGAGCTCCAAGATCAAATGTGTAGAATGAGCTTTGGGGTGTCGTTTAAATAGATTTAGTATATTTTTCATTTATAACGCGCATGCCACAAATCTAGGAAAAAATGACACTTGGCGGGAAGTTTCCTAAATCAACTTGCATGTAAGTCCTAGTGCTAAAAATAGATCCCTATTTTTTAGGGATGATTTTTTTTTTTTTTGTTTTCTTTTGCTTTTCCAGGAAAGGTTTTCATGCATGCATGGGAATATTGTGCAATTCTAGAAGGAACCGGGCAGCTTGCCGACACATGCATCAGACAATAGCTTATGGAATGCTTCTACACAATTCCAGGGCTGAGTGGCTATGGCTGCCTCTCATGCTCTGCACAATTTCCTAGTTGAATACAAGCTACCAGCTGGGTTTGCACAATTCCTGAGTCGAAGCCTAGGTTCTGGATGTTTTGCGTAATTTCTCTATGCAAGGTTGTCTGCCAGACTGCTCTGCGCATTTCTGGAGAGTAAGGCTGATTGTCAGGCTGCTCTGCGCAATTCCTGAGAGCAAGGTAGGTTTCCCTTATAGGATTGTGCAGTTTTATAAGACAACACAAGCAATTGATGTGAAGCAAGTCATGGGGTCAGCTTGTGGTTGGTCAGCATAACAAATTTGCGAACACAAGCTGCAAAGTGAAAGATAAAATTGAATGAAACACAAGTACCTGAGCAGTGCAAGACATGCTGCTAAGATTTGAAATAGAAAAATAAAATTCAAATAAGTAGAGATAGGAATTTGTTTGAGTCATTAATGTTATCTCATTCTAGGTTGTTAACTAAATGAGTATGACTACTTACATTTTTCACATTTGGCATTCAAAAGTAACCATTCAAAACAATGTTGCTCAAAGGAAAACGCTAAAGCAAATGTCCTCATGAATCCACTTGAATTTTCCACATTAACTAAAGTCTAATTCTCATGGAATTTCTAATAATGAACTCAGAATTTTTTCATGGGTTATTATGACTTCATGAAATTGAATCCTGTTCAGACCAATAGCGCACGATCTCACCAAAATGAAACAGAAAACAAAGTGATATTCGTTTATTGAGTGATCAAAATTCACCCTTTTGCATACTGAAAGAACGAATCCAAGCTTCTCCAAGCATCTCCATCCTCATGGAAAATGGTAGAAATGATAACTTTACTCATTACCTCCACACTTTCAACACTCATTAAACTCCACGCTGCCCCCTCCACCTCATTACTTCCGGCGACCCCGTTGATAGTCTTCATCTCTGTTGCCACTTTTGATTCCTCACCAAAGCAAAGAATTAGCTGTCTAGTCCACCTACAAAGGAAACATGATTATCATAACCTCGATTTCCATGCACTCCAGACACATATTCCACCAACAGTGGCTAATAAACACACTCATTGCTTCGTGCACCAAAATGTCTCCCTGCGGCACCCACCTGGTTTGGATCAGGCACCACCCCTGTACCTTCCACTCATAACCTTGCTTTTGTGAGACTAGGAGTAGGATTGCCTTGGGGGCCATGTGTTATTGGAGATGATTTCCGAAGCTTCAATGTCACCTTCTCCACCTCTGCGTTGAGAAACGCCATCCACCTAGCTAACTCTGCGTGGGTGGGTGACAAGGAGGCGAGCCATGTCATTCTCTGAACTACATTTTTTTATTCAAGAATTTCCGCTCGGTTTAAAAATTCAGAATCATTTGAAAATATTGGCACACAACTCTTTATTTTGAAATATTTGGAGGGGAGTTTACATTTGAAATCAACACAGAGCTAGCATTGGATCTGTATACTGCAATCTGTCTTATCGATCACATCTGGGAGCCAGAGCTGAGATGTGGAGTGAGGCAAGCTTTATTTACCATGCTATAGGATATTTAATACCCTTAAGAGTACCTTTGGTCTTCGCATGGTCAACGTGAAGTACACTCGGATAATCATGCATGGACATGAGCCTGAGGTAACCAATATTCAACATTTAATACACCGCGATGTGACATTGCAGAGGTGATCTCATGTAAGAGTTCATGTATTCATCACAGAAGACATAGAAATTGCACAACAATCTTCATTTTCTCCTTCAGAGTAAGCCCCTAATTAAAATTGGTATCAAAGCGAGTAATGTTTGGTTCATACAGGTATTTATATTTTAAAATCTCTCAAAAGATAACATGGAACCAGGAAGAAGATCTGTTTTATTTAGAGAACTCCAGAAAGAAGAAACACAAGAAGAATTTTTAGATATGGAAATTTTTTTTCATAGTGCATCATCTTCAATGATTAACTCTGTAGAAATAAAGTTAATAGAAAGTGAACCATTAGCCCGATGGGCTCTCCCTTCCATAAGCCCATCAGAATTTTATGGTGATTTATCTGTGTTTCATTTGAAAGCTATAACTAGAGTCACTGTTAAAGAATGTGTATCTCAAATCCAAGAAAATGCCAAATCTATTCAAACCATTTCCCTTTTAGATCCTAAAAATCTTCAAGAAGAAGCTCAAAGACATGGTACTTCTTATATACATCTTGGTTGTATCCGGGTGAGCATAAATTACTTAACACACAAAGGGCTTAATTCATATGTGTTGGATACTATCAGAGATCTCACGCATAACAAATATACTGATTCATTAATTGGTGGTATCATGGCTCCTTTATCAAATGGTCATGTATGGTTTGATTGCCACCCAAATTTCTCAGTATATGTGTATGATGAACACATTAAGGACATCCTCCAATTACAAATCAAAACTAGTGGTTTTGATATGAAAAGAAAAAGGACAAACATTGTAGTTTATACTAGAGGGTGTTTCAGGCACACCAACACATTATATCCAACCATTCTGCATACACCCAGTTAAGAGTCAAAATCCAACACCCTGGTAATCACTGATGCTCACAATAAAAAGATTGAGCATCAGACCATCAAATGGGAAGATCTCAACTTTCCTAAAAATTGGGTAGTAGATCTACCTCAGTCGCCCAAAGTTCAAAGTATGACGAATGCTCAGATAAAAGAAGGAACAATTAAAGCTACTCTGTCCTTCCCTAGAAGATCTACTTTGGATTGCAAAAGAATACAAGAAGCTTGTCAAGCCACAAAATACCATATAAACTCAGATCATATTTCATGTCAGCCATCTACTTCCACATCTGTAAATACTCCATCTATAAGCTGCTCACATGTTGATTTATTTGAACTCGCTCAGTTATTACATTTTTCCACTCTCGAAGTAAAATGTCATGTCTGCCAAACAATAGTTTGCTTACAATCTCTCGCAGATCTTGTTCTCCACAAAAATCATAATCCCAGGACTGGAGAGGCCCCTTCTACTGTTACTACAAATTCATGTCCAAATCCAAAATGCTCTGACATTCCATTTCCTCATGACACTGTCCTAATGATTCATGAATTACCCACTCTGGAGAATGAAGACCCCCATCTCACTGAAATGTTTAGCAAGATGAGACCACCTGGGATGCCAAAATATGGCTTGGGATATCTTGAAAGACTAGACGGCCTCATTCCATCTTCAATGTTTCAAAATCATATTCCAACCTACTGCAAAAATCCATCAATCCCAGAAATGTAAAAATTATTCTCCCTCATGGATGGGTGTCCCAAACATAATATTAATAGAGAAAAGATGAATAAAATGCTAAATTGGGATATCTATACACATCCTGAATCCAAAGAATTTAGTCTCAACACATCTGTTGATGAAAAATATGCTCTTTCTCTGGAATGGAAAAAGTACATGGAAGAAACAAACTCATGGATTTCTTTTTATGTCTGGAAGAAATTAAAGGAACAACCAGAAGTACATATGGCAGATGCAGAAACTTCATCTGCACAAAAACATTTCTGGACAACTTGTGATGGAAGCAAGTTAGAAACAAATACCACATTCCCTCCATACAAGGGAATCATGCTAGGAGAAGCTAGCAACTCAGCCAAGGCCATTCCTTTAGTATTAAAAGATGATTTAGCCCTAGGAATAGATGGAAGGATCCAGAAGGCCAGTGAACAAATAAACTGGACAAATACAACAATTAAAGGGCTAGAGATGAATATGGTAAAAACTTCTGAACAAAAGGAATGTTTTGACTCACTATCAGTCACTGTACATAGTGTGAATAAAACTTTGAATGATGTCAACTTTTCAGTTTCTGTATTAAAAGGTTTTGTCAGAGAATCAACAACACAAATTGAAAGCATGGAGAGAAAGGTAGATTATGAGTTCAAATCTACTTAGACTCTTATGGGTAAACTATCTGAAAAATTTGAGCAACTTGCAATATCTCCCAAAGATAAGGATATCCCTACCTCCATGTTGTTTAGCCACCATATACCCATTCAACATGCCATAAAACCTGTAGAAAGGCTTCCATTCCTATTTCCTCAAGAAAAACCAAAGCAACACACTAGCACCAAAGAATCTTGTAGTGAATCCTATTCTCTTTTCACAGGGACCAGGACCAAAGAAGAAGAGCCAGGATCCTTAAGACAACATATTTTGTCTATATATGAACCTTTGTATAGCCAATTCACTAGATATACAACTCCTGACCTCAATGGTAAGGGAAAGATGCCAAAAACTCATACCTTTCAGTCTGGATCTTATAAAGAATGCAATATTGATGGCTTGAGTGTTGGTAAAATCAAACAAATTATTGATCAAATGTACACTGAATATAAGCTTATGTGTATGAGAGAAAAATCTGAAATTGAATCCTACAAAACTCTCATCAAGTGCTTTACAGATACCCTACAGAGATGGTGGGAAGTAGAATCTTCCCCTAAATTACTTGCAAAAATGGAAGAAAAATTTGTTAAGGATGAAGCTGGAGATGTTATCCACAATGAAAATGGTGACCCCCAAAAATAATATGATTGGAGCATTAACCTCCTTCATCCTAGAACATTGATGTGGAGAAACAATAGAAATTGTTAATAAACATGAGATGATCCTAATGAATCTAAATTGTAAGAAAATGTCTCAATATGAATATTTCCACAGAGATTGGAGACAAAGAATTTACGAAGTAAAAGAAAGTCAGAATCACCTATCGAAACAAGTATATTTAATAGCATTACCCTCCAAATTTGTTTAATACATCCAATAAAAAGAAGTTTTCCAAACTTCTTTTGAAAACTACACATGGGGAGAGATATATTGCAACATAACAAAAGCCTTGGTAGGAATTTTCACCAACATGAAAGTCAATAAGTCCTTACAAAAGATGTCCAGACTACCTGATAACAAATCCATCTGTAGTAAATATGGATTGATTATTGATGATCCAATTATGCAAAGAAGAAAACATAGAAAATCCCAGAAGAAAGGTCATAAACAGTTGGCTAAAATTCATCCTCATAAGTCAAATAGGCACAAGAAAGGATCATATAAAATAGTTCCCATAACACACTACTATGAGCCCAAAGATATCCATCTTAAGTCTCAAAGAAAAAATATGATTACCTGTTGCTTACATGGACAAACTGGACATACTGCAAACAAATGTCCTCAAGGAAGAGAGTCAAGGGAAAATAGAGGCAAAAAGACACAAGAATATGCCTCTAGAAGACCTAGAATCCACTTAAAGGAAGAAGTACACATGATGAAGAAAAGTTGTTGCAGTGCATCAGAATCATCTGATTTGAGTTTATCTGAGTTTGAACATAGTGAAGAACAGGTGAATGTCCAACAGTGCAATTGCACATATACTGATGAGTGCAACTGCAACCCTTCTGAGATAGACTCAGACTTTAGCTCAGAAACATAAATAGAAAAGGCACCAGCAAAAGAGAAAGTGTGTATGGCACATACTATTGATGATGATGAATCAAAAGTTCTGGCAGGCATCAAGATGCTTTCAGAAGGAGAAATGAAAGAAAAACTCTTAGAAACCTTTTTGTAAATCACACAGATATCTTGGTAATAGCTCAAAAGGTGATACTTCTAAAGCATTGTTTGTTGACACTTCTTATGAGAAAAACACAAAATCTTTTCCAATAAACCAACAACATACAAAACCAAGGTCTTTGACTCTAGGAGAAGTTAGTCATGAGATTCATCATTTAAAAAAGGAAATAGTTGAGCTGAAAACAAAAATATCTCATATAGAAAAGGGAAAATGGAAAGAACCAGTGGAAAATCCTAATATCGAGATTTTTGAATATATGAAAAATAGTGGCATAGGGTTTGGCAATATGAAGATCATGACCATTCAATATCAGCAACACCATGTACTATTAAATGTTAATATATAAGGAGAAAACTTCACTCTCAGAACATTAATAGATTCAGGTGTAGACATAAATGTTTTAAACAAAAAAGTGATCCCATCCAAATACTGGACACCAGCATATAGGTAAGTTACTAGGGTAGGTACATAGGATTTTCAATATGAAGTCTCCAGTGCAACTCTTTTTTTTCAAAACATTGTATGAAAATGAAGTTTGCTGCCGAAAATATTCCAATTGACTATATTCTAGGCAATATTTTTCTTGTTGCTGTTGAACCACATGGATTGGTTAGATTACAGGATGGAAAAGATGGCTATTTTATATCTTTTACAAACCATCACATTTCCTTTTATTTCAACACCAAGAATATCCACCAAGGTTCAGACTATGTAGGAAGTTAATTTGACAGAAAGAAAACTGGGAGAATTAAAAGACTTCAAGTCCTCTCTTAGAATAGAAGAACGACTACAGTCCCCAAAGGTACGAAAAATATCTCAGAGCTTATAGAGCAATTAGAAAAGGATTGTTGTTCTAAAAACCCAAATGCTTTCTGGCATAGAAAGAAACACAAAGTTTCATTTCCATTCAAACAAGAATATGATGGAAAATCATGCAAGAGCCGATCCATACCTATCAATAATGAGTATATAACTCTGTTTCGAAAAGAAATCTCAGATATCTTAAAAAGAGGATTGATCAGAGAATCTAGCAGTCCCTGGAATTTCTACGGTTCTATGTAAATAAACACTCAAAATAGATTAGAGGTGCTCCCATATTAGCCATAAATTACAAACCTCTAAATTCTGTACTATCAGATGATACATATCCTATTCCCCACAAAGAAATCCTAATAAAATAAATAGCAGGTGATAATTTTTTTTTCCAAATTTGATATTAAATTTGGGTTTTGGCATGTTGCGATAAAAGAAGAAGATAGATTCAAAACTTCCTTCAACATTCCTGCTGGTCATTATGAGTGGAATGTTATTCCCTTTGGCCTAAAACATGCAAAATCCAAATTTCAAAAGGTCATGGACCAGGTTTTCAAGCCATACTTTGATTGGCTCATTATATATATTGATGATGTGTTAATCTTCTCTAAATATGTAGAAGAACATTTCAAACATGTACAAATTTTTACATAGGTAGTCAAGAGAAGTGGGCTCGTACTAAGCAAGAAGAAAATGGAATTGTTTCAGACAAAGATCAAATTCCTGGGACATACTATTGAGGATGGCAAAATCACATTACAAAATCATGCACTTGAATTATCTGATAAATTTCCAGATATGATCACAGATAAAAAAAAATTGCAGAGATTCCTAGGTTGTTTGAACTATGTCAGCAATTTCTATGAAGGGTGTGCCCATGACAAAAAATTGTTAAATCAAAGATTGAAAAAAGGTCCAGCACCTTGGACTTCATAACATACCAATGCCATAAGAAAAATAAAATCTAAGGTAAAAACTTTACCTATTCTCTACCTTGCAGATGAGGATTTGCCAAAAATTGTAAAATGTGACGCCAACAACATTGGATGTGGAGGTATTCTCAAGAAAACTAAAGAAGGAGAAGAATAAGTTATACAATTTTCTTCAGGCACATGGAACCAAGCAGAAAAAAAACTATTCTACAATTGAAAAGAGGTAAAATTTGCATGGAATTATATAGACAAATTTGACATCAACCTCATACATAAAATGTTTCTTCTCAGGACTGATGCTTCCGCTTTAAAGAAAGTGTTAATAAAAGACATCAAAAATCTTGGAGAATCCAAGTTTTCCAAATGGCAAGCTTTGTTTGCAAATTTTGGTTTTGATGTCAAGCATATAAAGGGAGAAAGAAACCGTCTACCAGATTTTTTGAGTTGAGAGTATCTGAAAAAGGAAAATCATATAATGGTTATTTTCATTGAATGGGACCCTAAAACACAACAAGAAGAACTTAGAAATATACCAAACAACATCTCATGGCCAATCTATGCTGAAAAATGGAAACCCACTTGGCAATTAAAAAACATCGAAGTTATTGATGCAAATCTACAACCTCATCACGACTTACAACGCCTTGTACTAGAAAGAAAGATTTACCCTAAGTCTAGCACTTCGATACATGATATGTTGTATAAGAATTCAATGATGTATTCTGATCTTGCAGACAAAGCATTAAGGGAAATTTTTCATGATATAAATCTGATATGGAATGAGGGAAGCAATAGAACCAAAACATTTCATAAATATTATACTATCAATAGAACTAGATATCCTGAACATCCCGCAAGAATAATGTGGCCACAAAAGGATCTGAGCTTTGTATTTCCTGACAGTGTCTATAATTTCCAGGGCTGTAAAGATCTATAGTGGGATCTCTTATGCAGAGAAGACGTATCATAAATACATTGTACATTATTAAAATTTGGACCCGTCTTCATTACACAGTTACTGTTACAACCAACTTGGTTACATGAATGGTGGAGATGGTATGGGATAAATAAGACTGTTATGGATCCAAGATACTTTGAAAGTGTAGAAATTCTCACTGAAGATCTCCTGATAATGCAATGTAACTAAAGCAGAATACTTGATCTACTTCTACAAACAAACTTGCGGAAACTTAATCGATTTTGAGCAAGATCAAATAGAAAACATATAACGGATGAAGAAGAAATAAATCACACATGAAACATAGAAGAATTCTCTGGGGAAAACCTCAACTAAAAATCCCGCTATATGTATTATCATACAAGTGGAAATATCTCAGGATTACATAAAGCTTTAGCTCACAAGCTATCCAACTCTCAGTACAATCCCTCAGTGCTGCTCATAGATAGAATAGACAACACATATGCCTTCCTTCATTCCTCCAAGCCTCCTATTTCCTTGCGCAGTTTCTCCTGGGTCCTCAAGTTGCCACCTATGTGTAATTACCTCACACACTGCTTTGACCTCTAAAATAACTGTGCAATCCTGAAGGAGTTAATTCCTTCTGCATGGATGAGTTTCTTTTATAGGAAAATTCCTCCAACTGATAGTACATTGTCCCTTCCTTTAATCTCAACTGGGTCTTTCTCTGAACTGACATGCATGAGTTATTTATGAGAAAATATTTAGTTATCTGGAGAACACTAGTTGCATGCATGCATGCATTAAATGACTGAACTCACAGTTAGTTCCACAAACTGTTTGGAACTAATTTAACTGGACTTAACTTAGTTAACTAAGCTAACTAATTACAACTCAAATACAACTCATCCTTATCTCCTTAATTAAGGGATAAATTCCTCAATCAAAGGGATAACTGTTGCAAGTCTTCACATAGACTTCGTGTTTGATTTTGTCCAAATAGTTAACTCAAGATGAATTAATTAATTATTTTTCAAACAACTGGTGAGACTAAATTCAAAATTTAACTCTCAATTTTAATTCAGGGACTAATTAAAATTGCAATCTATCCCAAAATTCTATTTATAGCAATTCTATTTTTAGCATTTCTATTTTTTTCTATTTCCAACAGAGTTGGAGTATATACTAAAATGCTATTTATAGCAATGCTATTTTTAGCATTTCTTGTTGCCATTTTCAACACTCCCTCTCAACAACAAAGACATTCAACTTAAACTCGATCCTGAACCTTTGGAATGTTCTGCATGCAACACTTGTCTCAAGTGTTGTTGCTCCAACAACTCCAAAAACAAAAATATCCAACCTGAATCAGAATGATGCCTCTGTCATCAGTCTCTGACTGTTATTGCCTCTGTCGACTGAAAACTATGCTAATCCAAATTTAAACAGGAACACAACAAATTACAGATATAACCATAAACACAGAGATGTAGCGAAAATAATACTTCATTTGATTAATGTAAAATACCGAAATATGCTTACAAACAAGAATGGAAATAAACCAGCTAGGGTGATGGTAGCTTATCTCTGAGGAGAGATGTGGCGACTACATGCCTCTGAACTGCCTTACAATGAGGCTCAAGGGCCTTTTTATTATTGAACAATAAGAGCAAACACTAAACAACCAAAACCCTAACCCGAGGAGATGTAACACCAAGAGTTTATGGGCCCCTTTGGGGTGAGTTGGACAACCAACTTCCTGGGGTCACAACTTGGTCATATTATCTCCATTTGACGTGCATGATAGTCTGTTGGAAAGATCTATCCATGGAAGATGACAAAAAGGATGAATTTGGAGAAAAAATCATTAGCGGTAGATTTCCAAAAAAACGTTGTTTAGGGCCTCAAAACGGCTCCAGGAATTTTAGGACCCGAGAAACTGCTAAAAATAGTAGACTATGCTACAATTAAGGAAACTGAAAAACTGAAAGAAGAAATGGTGGGGGTCCAAGTGGAATTGGAGGGTGGCCACCAATATCCACCTGGATCATTCCTCCTCCCTAAGGAAGCAATGGTCCCCATTGCATTGAGTTCCTCCATGAGGTGAGGGAACATCTGCTGAACTTGGTCCCTGGTGAGCCACTTACCATGGTGAAGGAGTTGGCCTGCTTTGACAACTCGATACAGTTGGATATTCTGTTGGCAAGTGTGCTTGATTTGTGTGTCGATGATCCGATCAGTTGCAGCTTGTTCCATGCAATTTGGATTTAATTATGTGGGTGTGAGCTGTTCTGCAATGTCAGATGTGTCTAGTAATGGTGGAAAGTATGGATGGAGGCGGTCCACATTGAAAACTGGGTGTAGGCCAAGGAATGAGGGAATGTTGAGCTCAAATGAATTGTCTCCCACAGCCTTGGTAATGGTGTAAGGACCATATCAGAGTGGTGAGAGTTTCCGATAGGCTCTGGTAAGGCGTTCCTTTTGCAAATGCAACTAGACTTTGTCGCCTACCTGAAACTTGTGTGGCACCTGATGTTGATCATGTCGCTGCTTATACTTAGCATTTGATTTCTCCAAAATGTCATGGACCTGCTGGAGAATATGTTGGATGTGCTCAATGAAGCTATTTGCCTTATTTGTTTCGGACTGGGCATGAGTTGAATTTGCGTGAGTAGCTGCAAATGGCATGGCCACATCAATGGGACATAGTGGCTGGAATCCCAAGCCCACCTGAAAAGGGTTGTGTCCAGTCGAGCTGTGGAGAGCCCGGTTGTAGCTGTGCTGAACATAGGGGAGGATCTCGTGCCATGTGCGTGGATACTTTGAGTTTTACATGCACATAATGTGTACGATCATCCTGTTGACAATCTCTGTCTAGCCATTAGTTTTAGGATGGAAGGTTGTGGACTTAGTGAGTTTGGTGTCCAACATTGACCAAATACTGGACCAAAATGTACTGAGGAACCTGTTGTCCTAATCTGAGATGATAGACTGTGGGATCCCAAAGTGTTCCCACACTTGTTCAAAGAAGCGTTTAGTAGTGGCTTCTGCTCTGATATTCTTCTTGCAGGCCGCCATAATGGCCATCTTCGAGAATCTGTCAACGACCACAAAAACACAATCATTTCCATGATTAGTGGAAGGAAGGTCTAACATGTAATTCCATGGAGATGGATTCCCAAGTTCGACTAGGGGTAGGCAGTAGGGTATAGAGGCCTTGGTTCTTGATACTTGATTTGGCAATGGTGCAGGCAGTGCATGATCTGATGTACTTCTTGACATCTTGTCGAAGATTTGGCCAGTAGAAATACTTCTGCAGTACTGCCACTATTTTCTTGACCCCGAAATGCCTAACAGCCTGACTGTAGTGTGATTCCCAAATCATCTTGGCACGCTCGCTTGAAGGAACACAAACGTGACCCAGGTGGCATAATAGGGCATCCTGGAGGTGAAAATCTGGAACATGCTGACCCTCCAAGAATGTTTGGTATGTGTGGCTGAATTCTGGGTCACTTTTGTAGAGAAGTGGCCAATCAAAAGTCTCGTTCCCACAAGAGATGAGTATGGTGGTTAATGCCATGATCGGTGATCGACTGAGGCAATCTGCAACATTATTGGTGCTGCCCTTCTTATACTTGATATTCAAATGGAATTGTTGTAGGTATGTGGAGCACTTCTGATGGTGATCATTTTGCAATTTCCCTTGGGTTTGTATGGGGGTCAGTGGTCTGTGTGGATGACTATTTCCTTCCCTAAAATGTAATGCTTCCATTGTCGGCATACCCGCACAATGGAATACATCTCTTTGTCATAAGTGGGATACTTCCATATTGTGTCTGAAAGTGTCTCACTATGACATGCCACTGGATTCCCGTGTTGAGTGAGGACTGCCCAAATAACATAGTCAGAGGCATATGTCTCGACCTTAAATGGTTGTTGCAAGTCTGATAATGCGAGCACTGGTGCCGAGTAGAGACGATCTTTCAACTCTATGAATGCCTTTTTTTGAGATTCAGACCAAAATAATTTTGTTTTCGCTCCTCCCTTGGTGACTTGACTCAAGGGCCAAGTGATATGAGAAAATCCCAACACAAACCTGCGGTAGAAGTTGGAAAGACCTAGAATGTTGCGAAGCTCTGTCAGAGTGGTTGGAGATGGCCAATCCCTAATGAATTGGGTCTTGGCTGGATCCAAATGCACCCCCTGTTCATCAATAATGTATCCCAGATACTAAACTTGGGTTATGCCAAAAGTGCATTTCTCCAAATTAACACGTAACTTGTGTTGCCGCATTGTTTGGAGAACCTGTCGGATGTGGTGGAGGTGCTCTTCCCAACTCTAGCTGAAGATTGGGATTTCATCCAAGTATACCACCACAAATGAGTTGGTGAATGGTCGTAAGATGTTATCCAAATATAACACCACAAATGAGTTGGTGAATGGCCGCAAGATGTCATCCATTAGCCTCATGAAGGTTGTAGGAGCATTCAACAATCCGAAAGGCATAACCAACCATTCGAAAAGGCCCTCCTTGGCTTTGAAGGCAGTCTTCCACACATCGGAGGGTTCGATTAGTACCTTGTGATATCCAGACTTCAAATCGATCTTGCCAAAATATTTTGGCCCATTTAGTTGGTCCGGGAGGTCATCAATCCATGGGATCAGGTACCTATTATGGACAATGATCTTATTCAGCGCCCGATAGTCAATACAGAGTCTCCAAGTCCCATCCTTCTTTTGTACTAACATGATTGGGCTCCCACAGGGCGATGAACTCGGACGGATGTGACCTTTTTGCAGCAGCTCCTGAATCTACCTCTTGATTTCATCATTCTACAGAACATAGCACCAATAGATTGGTCCATTGGGAAAAGATGCACCTGGGGTCAGATCAATGGAGTGCTTGACCTGACAGTGCAGAGGAACCCCTGCGGGGGAGGTGAATATGTCCTCATACTCCTCCACGACCTTGTCCATCTGTAGTTGTCATTCGGAGGGGGCCTGTCTGGAGGTCGTGGCCACCGTCTTCTTCTTTCCTTGAGGGCATATCATCAAGAAAAAAATTTCCTGGTTTTGGAATGAGCTTACTGCATTGTTTTTCAGTAACCAAAGAGATGGCAGTAGGTAGTGCTACCTCTGGTATCCTGTACAACTTATTTCCCAAAGTAACAATAACAGCACGGGGCCTTAATTCATACACAACATGTCACTTCCACAATTATGGTTGTCCTAATAATACATCACAAACTTCAAGGGGAGCAATGTCACACAATACCTCATCCGTGAAGGGCTTGATTTTGTATGGAAGGTGACACTACTGGCTCACGCGAAGATCCCATCATTGGTGAAGCCACCCGATGGTGTACGGTTGTGGATGTGCCGTGATCAGTAAGCCCAACCACTTCACGACCTCTGCCTAAATGAGTTTCTTTTGTCTCCCGCTGTTGACAATAAACTGTAGCAGGGAGCCCTTTACCGACATCTGGGAGTGGAAGAGACACTACTCCTCCTCTGGATCTTCAGGTTCCTCCTTCTGGATCTTCGTGGTGGCAATGATGGCATTGGACTCCACATTCATAATCTGCTTCCCTTTTTCATTCCCCTTGTTGGGGTCTAACTTAGAGTCAGAACATGCATCCGATTCTAAAACTTTTAGCTCGGCCACCAGTGATTGCTTGTCCCGACAGTCACTTGTGTTGTGAGTGGAGCTCTTATGGAACTCACACCCCTTTCCCATGTCATTTTTTGGCTTCGTGGCGTTGTTCTTTGCTTGTAGCTTTGGTGGGTTGTCTTGGGCCACTCTGACTTGGCTTTGTCCTTTGTTTTGCAGTTTGGGGGCACCTTTCCCTTGCTTCGGATTCGTAGATCCAAAGTCTCGCTTTTTCTGTTTAAGCTTTTGCTCGACCTTGACAACATATCGGTATGCCGTGCTGAGCGAGGAGATGTTCAGGAATTCTATTTCTTCCTGGATGTACTTGGGCAGGAAGCCGCGGTATTTGAGTACCAAATGCTGCTTCATATCCTTGATACCCAACTTTGTGCAAAGGGTATGAAAAATATTGGTAAACTCTGACATGTCTTGGTCCCTTCCTTGCCACAACGTGGCCCACTTTATGTATTGATCCTCATATCTTTTGACAGGGTAGTACTTCTCCTTGATGGCATCCCGGAATGAATTCCAAGTGGGTGTGGCTAAAAATAGTGAGCCTATACTTTCATCCTTTTGCTCACAGTAGGTTTCTGACCAATCCTTGACATGGGGGGCTGCTTTGAGAAGAGTGAAAATAATATTTTTCCGGCTGGAAAAATCATGAATCGAATAATAACCCTCTAGCAGATTTAACCATTTCTCGACGGCATCTGCATCTAGCTGACCCTCGAATATGGGGATTTAAAAATAAACTTTTACCTTAAATGGTGTGGAATTTCCAGAGTAGCTATTGGAAGCCGATGCATCGCCCCTGGGTAGCCGCTGAAGGATCTGGGCAAAGCTGTCCATCATCACATTCCTTTATCGCTCGAGGGCTTCTTCAAGCAAGATTTTGATAGGATCGCCTGCCCCCTCGTCTTTCTTTTCATCCACCATGGGAGGCCGTCAGGATTTGCGAGGTTGATCTTGCAAAGGTTCGACTAGTTCAAGCCCTAACTCCTTATATCCTTACCTCATTGGGGACATGCAAAGAAAAACAGAGAAAAAAAGCAGACCGCTCTGATACCACCGATCCAAATTTAAATAGGAATGCAAAAAATTACAGAGATAACCATAAACACAGAGATGCAATGGAAATAATACTTCATTTCATTAATGTAAAATACTAAAATATGCTTACAAACATGAATGGAAATAAACCAGCTAGGGTGATGGTAGCTTATCTCTGAGAAGATATGTGGAGGCTACATGCCTCTGAACTGCATTACAATGAGTCTCAAGGGCCTTTTTATTATTGAACAATGAGAGAAAACCCTAAACAACCAAAACCCTAACCCGAGGAGATGTAACAATAAGAGTTTATGGGCCTTGTTGGGGTGAGTTGGGCAACCAACTTCCCGGGGTCGTGACTTGGTCATATTATCTCCATTTGACATGCATGATAGCCCGTCGGAAAGATCTCTCCGAGGACTACAACAGCAAATACAATTTAAAAAATAAATCGTTGGTTGGTAGATTTCCAAAAAAATGTCGTTTAGGGCCTCAAAATGGCTCTGGAAGTTTAGGACCCGAAAAACTGCTAAAAATAGTAAATTGTGCTACAATTAAGGAAACTAAAAAACTAAAAGAAGCAATGGTGGGGGTCCAAGTGGAATTGGTGAGTGGCCACCAATATCCACTTGGATCATCTGTACCTATGTGCTCTTCAGTATCTAACTGCTCTAGCCTCTGTCACTTTGATATCTGACTGCATCAATCACACTGATTCCTCCTGCTGCATCCGTGCTGCTGCTGGTCCTATCTCCCAGCACTACATCCACACTACATCTCCTCTCATCATGTTGCATCCTGCTGCCCAATGCTGCACTGCAACTCAATTACTGAGAAGTAAGTAACTGATCTCTCAACTGACCTCCCTATTGGGCTAGAAACACCCTCTGATGCTGAAGCTCCCTCTGCTGCTGAAAAGTGCTCCCACTTTGACCCCTGTGCTGCTGCAACAAATCCTTGCATCTCGCACCGTTTCACACCTCTCTGTTCCATCCTGCATTGATGCAACACTCCTATGCCTCTCTCATTGCTGCAGCCTTCTAGCTCAGCATTGTCTTGGGACTCTTGCACTGTGGCTCTCTCTGCCGCTCCATCTGCATCCATCTCTACCCACTCAACCAGTCTCGCTACTCCTCGTCGAGGCTCCTGTAGCAAGGTCTAATCAAAGAGGCTGGGCACCTCAAAGATCCTACCCCTATTTCAGCCTTCTTGGGACTATCACTTCACATCGCCCCACCTCCCACTTGGAGGTATGGATGCATGTGATCCCTCTATCCACTTGGCTCAAAATTTCCCCCTACTGGGGGTCTTTGCATGAGTGGACGCCTCCACTTGGTCTCCTCTCATCTTCGCTAGTGGTGGCTGCACCACAAACTCCTGAAGCCGCTTCATCAATTGTGGCTCCTCCATAATTGTTTGAAACTTCTTCTGGCACTGCATGTTGAAAGGTAATGAACTCCCCCTCTCAACCACCAAGTCTCTAATAGTTGCCTTGCTCCTCAAGGCTTTGCATGCATATTGAACCTCAAGAGTATAGAAGTTCTTGACTCGTGAACCGATCGACTTCACCTGTCTCGTGGTGATGTGTCTAAGGAAAACCTTTCCCTTATTGAAGACTACATCATAGCCTTTGTCCTCCAAGATCATGATCGATACCAAGTTCTTCTTTAGTCTTGGCACATAATTCACATCTGTCAAGGTGATGCGAGCTCCATGATCCCTCTGAAAAGCAACCGTGCCCACTCCTGAAACACTATACTTTTCATCATTACCCATCTCTATGCACATCTATAGGTATTTCTCCTCCAAGGTACTGAACAAACTCTTATCGCCGGTCATGTGGAATGAGGCTCCACCATCAAGAAACCAACCACAAACCATCATCGATGAAACCATGCATGCGATGAGGGTGAAATCCAATTTGAACTGGAAGGCCAATGCCTCACCTTCAGATCCTTTAGAGGATCCCTTCTTGGATTTCTTCGATGGGCAATTAGTTACATAATGGCCCACCTCATGACGATTAAAGCATCTCACTTTAGATTTCTCAATCTTCTTCCCTCCATGAGAAGAACTCGATTTGGGATGAGAATCCTTCTCCTTCCCTTCCCTTGCCTTACTCGCTAAGGAAATTTTTTCTTCATCCTCCTTGGATGAAGAACCATCTCTAGCGCTCCTCCTGATCTCCTCCTGCATCAAATCTTACCACAGTTGTTCCCAATCTGGCAGTTTCTCTCTTCCATTCACCGAGTCCTGGTAGCTATGCCAACTCTTAGGAAGACTGAGGAGAGCAAGACTCACCATATCATCATCGACTGTCATGATTCATACACTTCTAAGCTCATCTCTATAGGTGGTGAGATTGTTCAGATATGTAGAGATCGTGTCGCCCTTTTCACACTTGATTTTCCGAAGCTTGTCCTTCAACACCAACTTCCTCTGGTCACTGCTATTCTAATAGATCCTTCAATGTCTTCCACATTGAAAACGGTGTCTCCTTCCCATGGAGACTCGAGACAATATGGTCTCGAACTCCCTCCAGAGTAATCCTCCTCGCTCTAGCCACACATTTCTTCCATTCCACCAATTCTTGGGCATTAGCTGCTGCTGGCTTGAGGACTTCTTGATCAATGAAGTCCTTCAAACCATTTTCCTCTAATACCTCTTCCATGCGATCCTTATAGGTTATATAACTCAAGCTTCCATCCAGGGCATACTCGAGTCTCAAACCATTGAACTCCATTGGTGAACTTTGAGATGTGATAAGAATTTGATTTCTACAATCAAGAACTTCAAACTTTGAACTTCTCCCTTATTTGTATACTGTTGTCCGCTTTGATCACCTTTGCTTTGATACCATGTAGAAATTCTCACTGTAGATCACCTGATAATGCAATGTAACTAAAGCAAAATACTTGATCTACTTCTACAAACAAACTTGTAGAAGCTTAATCGATTTTGAGCAAGATCAAATAGAACACATATAACAAATGAAAAAATAAATCACACATGAAACACAAAAGTATTCTCTGGGGAAAGCCTGAACTAAAAACCCCGCTATATGTATTATCATACAGGTGGAAATATCTTAGGATTACACAAAGCTCTAGCTCACAAGCTATCCAGCTCTCAATACAATTCCTCACTACTGCTCATAGACAGAATAGACAACACATATGCCTTCCTTCATTCCTCCAAGCCTCCTATTTCCTTGCGCAGTTTCTCCTAGGTCCTCAAGCTGCCACCTGTGTGTAATTACCTCACACACTGCTTTGACCTCTAAAATAATTGCGCAATCCTGAAGGAGTTAATTCCTTCTGCATGGATGAGTTTCCTTTATAGGAAAATTCCTCCAAATGATAGTACACTGTCCCTTCCTTTAATCTCAACTAGGTCTTTCTCTGAACTGACATGCATGAGTTATTTATGAGAGAATATTCAATTATCTGGAGAACACTAGTTGCATGCATGCATGCATTAACTGACTGAACTCACAATTAGTTCCACAAACTGTTTGGAACTAATTTAACTGGACTTAACTCAATTAACTGAGCTAAATAATTACAACTCAAATACAACTCATCCTTATCTCCTTAATTAAGGGATAACTTCCTCAATCAAAGGGATAACTGTTACATGTCTTCACATAAACTTCATGTTTGATTTTCTCCAACTAATTAAGTCAACATGAATTAATTAATTATTTTTCAAATAGCTAGCAAGACTAAATTCGAATTTTAATTCAGAGACTAATTAAAATTGGAGTCTATCCCAAAAAGCTATTTATAACAATGCTATTTGTAGCATTTCTATTTTTTCTATTTCCAACAGATTGAAGTATATCTTGAAATGCTATTTATAACAATGCTATTTTTAGCATTTCTTGTTGCCATTTTCAACAAAATGATACTTTAAAAGTGTTTTCCAAGAGTGCATGGAGTGTTTCACCTCCCCTGTAAGACTATTGCAGATATGATTATTACGATCTCTGGCAGCTCCTCCTGTGAGATTTCCTGTCCATCTGTTGCCTTCGCCTTGATGGCCACCACTAGACCGTACGCTCATTTGAACTTGGAAACGTGTCGAAACACGAGCTTGAACCCCCTCCATTCATATATTCTAAAGCTGGTGTGAAATTTGAAATTGAAACTGTGCGCGATCTCAAAGGATTAGACAGTAGGATATCGCCAGAGTGATTTGTAGACGAGGGCGTGGAAGTGGATTTGGCAGGAACGAGGGAATTAAAGATGATGTTGTTTAGCGTAGGGCGGAGGATTTTCCCCATATAGAGTTGGCTTTGCTTCATATGCATCTCATCGTGGCAAGGTTAGTGCAGGAATTGAAATGGGAATGTAAGGTAGGGGAGATGGTCGATCTTTATGAGGTGTTGGAATTAACGATGGTTCTAAAACATCCTTTGCCCGCCATTATAAAGGAGAGAGCCCGTGATGAACAGGAAATCAGAAAATAATGGTATGAGTAGTCTACAAAATATAATAAGTGACATTGCATACGATAATTGAAGGGGCGCCACGCTCATGTGCTGTGAAAACCGGTATGCCAGTGTCACAACCAGAAAACATGTGTTGTGTTCTTCGTATGTGCTGACAACTTTGTGTTCCTCGTATATGTGCTGAGGAGTTTGGTATCTTTTGCGCGTCAGGAATCGATACTGTCTTCAGCCTGTAATTTGTGTTGCAATAAATTAAATAAATAACGTTGTCTCATTATCGTGGCCAGTCGAATTTCGATGTGCTTGATGATGGATAGAGATCAACTTTTGTGCGGTTAATGTTTTGACGTAATATGGAAGAACGCCCAAAGATATAATGTTAAGAATTTTAATTATCACCTTTTCAATTAGACATTCACATCGCCACTGCTGCCGCATCATCATGTTTGTACTAGTTGTAATTGATTGCTTTTCTAGGGAAAAGTCTGGGTTGTAGTCTAACCAACCTCACTAGACATTCTATGTCAATTATTGATGTACTATATTTTCACATTTCGTAAGTCAAAAAGTTAGTAAATGAACAATTTTGTGTTAATCATTGATATAATGCTTTCACATTGTGTTGATTCAATAAAAAGTTAGTAAATTGAGTATTAACTTATTGTGTGTAATATTATTTCTATCTTTATAATTTAGATTGTTTTATTAGTTTTTTTAATCATTTTCAAGAATAAATTGAGATTATATTAGCGCACACATTAAAAAACGTGGTTGATTAAATTAGCGTATAAAAGGTGGAAAATATTTTCAATTGGGACAAATTCTTAGACAATGATTAACTATGGTTCATGTTAGCTCACTATGGTTAAAAATCACTGTCAAGAATTGACCATGATTAAAGAGGTTCGATGAGGTTGATTGTAATCAACCATCAACATAACTATGTATTTATGTTACATTACTATAACATTTATTGTTGATTATTGTTACATCATCACATTCATGTTACATAATTAATGTTGACCATGGTTGACCATTGTTAACCATGGTTGACTATTGTTAACATAGTTGATGTTACATTAATCTTAATGTTAACCGGTCTAAATCAATTTTAACTTTGGATATACCAAGTTAAGAGGATCAAATCTCTAGAAATAAAAACCTATTTTAAAATAAAATAATATTTAATCTCTCTAGGCTCTGACAGAAGATCTTGAATTAAAATGACTCTGTATAAATATATAATCTTTTTATTAATATAAAATTTTAAAAAGATATTATTTGGTTACTTTTTTATTTAAATTTCATCTTAATTATTATTTTTATTTTTTTAAACACTACATGTGGTTTTTTATCAATAAAGAGTTTGATAAACATTATGTTTGAGTAATTTTTTTATTTAAATTTTATTTTATCATTATTTTTATTTACTTTTCACACTAATTTTTTTTTTTTTTTTTTACACTATACAAATAAGTTATGTAAAATTAATTAAAATATATATTTATGAATCGAATTACTTAGGCGAACACAAAATAAATTCACATTATTTTTTCATATTATATGAAACATTATTTTTCATTTCATAAAGAGTGTAGGTAAATCACGGTGGCTACTCTCTTATCATGTTCTTATGGTTAATTTATGACTCTATTTAGGTAATCCACCTAGAAAAAAATTGGTACATTTTTCCCTAGTGAACTTTTATTCAATATTATATAGTATTTTTAACACAAATTTTTTCACAAGTTAAATTGTTTTTATGTTATTTAAAAGTTTTTATAGTTTATTATCAGGTTTTTCATTTCGGTGAATCCAATCAGCCTACAAGTTGCTTTTGCACATTTATTCGATAATTTTGACATGTAGTTCGCTAAAAGTCTGCAAAATCCATAATTTGGAAATATTCGAATAATGAAGTATAGTTCATCAATATATAACATATTTCTAGAAATCTATGGGATATTCATTATATTTGGGTTCTAATATATAGAATATGGGTGAATATTTGTTGTCAAAATTTTAAGTTGTATTGTTTTTTAAAATGTGTATCAAGGTTTATAGTCTTATCAATATTATTGAGTATCTGAAGGCAAATTTGAAGGATCCATGAATTTCTGGGTAATGTTTTTAAATTTTGAACTAGTGAGGGTTTGGCTAAAATATAACTTAGTAATTAGTAGGCACTCCCATTCTCACCATTGACTGAGAGAGTAACCACCCCTCCCACATTTACCCACTTTCGCCGCCCTGCCAGGTAAACATGAGAGGAGGAGCTAATATGACATGACTCAACCTCCTAAGTGTAGTTAAGGAAATGGGATAGACAAACCAAAACTTTACTGACCTTCCTTAGGAGTTACAAAACCCCCAAGAGCTAACAAACAACTCCAGGTGCCCAAACCTTGATCTAACTTTCATTTTTAGTGATTTGGTCTCCTAGTTGCTTGCATAACAAGGCAAGTCAGTGGCTATAACCCTCTAGTCACATGGATAACCCTGCCTCCTAGCGCTTGCAGTCCAGAATTCCTAATTTTGAGCATGCGACCCTAGAATCTAAGCCACTTTTTCAAGGCTAGTCTCGAGATCACTGCCCAAAACTAGATGAGACTTTCCAGAACAACAAATAACACAAATAAAAAATGTTTAACATAAAAATTCATCAAGGAATTGACCTAACCAATCCTAAATATGACAATCATTTTGTCAAACATATAGTGAACATGAAATCTACAGGTCATGAAGGCATAATTAAACATAGGGGTATGATACTTATCTAATAATTGTAATGAAGTCTAATGCCATCTCAAAATAGTTGCAATAACATCTATTGGGTCATGCATTCAATAACCATTCATTTACCAATCAAAACATGATAATAGAAACAACTTAAATATGTCATAAAAGCATGGTTTAACCAACATATAACCAAAGTAATAATGATAGAGCAACTATCAAAGCCACATCATAACAAACACATTCACTCATAAAATACAAGAGGAAAAGAACTAGACTTATTAACATATGAAAAATCCAACCAAGTCAGGGACTTCCACATGCCACCCAACCATAGATTGGGTTGAACCAAATATCTCTTTCAACCAATCACCCCCGCGCCATATTCCAAGAATGAATGTGGGATTTCATGGAATAAACCAAACAAAACCAAACCAAATATTCTAGAGGTAAAACAATCTCAACCCTCAACTAGTGATTCCACCTCACAGTCGGCCATCACTAACACCAACCAGATCAGTCTCTACCCAAGTTGTCCAGGGCTCCAAAGCATTTGTCCCAACAACGACTCCAGGAACTAATAACTCAACCCACAACCTTACAAGAATCTAGAGCGATAACTTGTCCAACTAAGGCTCCAAGACTAGCAACTCAACCCACCAAGGTCTCCAAATCATTTTTCCAACCAAGGCTCCAGGACTAGTAACTCAACCCACCAAAGGCTCCAGAGTGTTTGTCCAACCAAGGCTCCAAGACTAATAACTGAACCCACTAAGGGATCCAGAGCGTTTTTCCAACCAATATTCCGGGACTAGTAACTCAACCTAATTTTTTCCAGGGCTCCAAAGGGTTTGTTCCAACCAACGGCTCCACAAACTAGTAACTCAACCCACAACCATAAGGAACCTTAGCACCAATTAGAAACAACAAGTGGAAAAATCAACAACACCATGGCTATCCAGGATATGGAAAGGCTAGGAAAAACCATTGTCAATCTAGGAAATCCTCCATGCTAATGACAAATCATAACTAAATAACCAAATGCATATACCATGCATGCTAAAATTAGCAAGGAAATCACACATGCAAATCGATACCTACAAAGCAACCATGTTGTGGATGTTGATCGCGCTATCCCCTTGTACTTTCTTGCTTTCTCGTTGCCTTCCTTCTCCAAATCCAATGAAAACTAGAGTGCTCTGAGCATGCCCCAACAATTATCTAATATTTCTCTAAGTGTGCAAGAGTATGAGAGAGAGAATAGAGAGAGAGCTCCGCGATAAAATTGTCAAAAGATTCAACTGAAAAAAGGTGTGTACTGATCCTCATAATCATTTTTATCATTGAGACCTCTACTTTCTTCATTTTCCTTCAATTTCCTCCTCATGCAAATTTGTGACTCTTCATCTTCCTTTTTTCCTATTTTCCATTATTTCATAAATAAATGCCAATTAATGTCTCTTTTCCTTTGCCAATGCATTTTCAAATTTATTTATCCGTAATAAACCGAAAGTGAAACCCACTATGATGTTTTTCCCACCATTCATCTTGAAATACATGTCCCATGACCTTGGTTTTATATTTTTTTACATGGAAAATCAATCAGGAGCTATTATAGGGAGGTTTAATATGGATCTCACTATTGATTGAGAAGATGATTTATCATGAGAAGTTTGAATTGTAGTAAGAAAACTTGGTTGTTAATTTCATAAGAGAGCCAACATTTTATTATAGCTTTGATCTATCCATTATATATATGGCCATATTTCAATAGTTGATAAGACGATGTTATATGACCATATTAATGGGGATCAAATATTATATGGCTATATTCATGAATTTTAATTTCAATACTCAAATACAGTCACTATTGTTGTAAAATGTAAATTTATTTCCATCCACCTTTGCAATGATTGTCTTCGCTATTTTCTAGCAAACATGCAATATCATGTGCCACACTAGATAAATCTAGCTAGATCTTATTTTTCTTACAGTATGGAGAATATTTTAGGCTACAATAATTTACTTACGAGGATTTAAAGTTTGAATACATTCATGATCTTCCAAACACTGATGTCTCATCCACACTGAGTAATTAACTAATATGAATTTTCAAAGTGAACACAAATGCTACTGTGACAGTCTGTTTTAACCCTGAAAATACACAAATATATTCAATAAACAATGTGATGGCTCATAGTTTGAAATTTGTTCTCTAAATATTTCATGATAGTTCATGTTAACCCTATGTATGGTTGGATGATGCATATGTTGACATTAATGATACATATGGTACATGACGAGATGTATTATGTTACCTTGTTGTTAATTATTGTTTTCAACATATTTAGGGTTCCTCACATGCTCGACCACCTAATCATTCCATAACTAAAGATGTTGAATATGACATTCGCGATTTCCCATAACCGATTTCTTCATGGAATGTAGAACTCATAAATTTTTTTGGTGGAATCCATATTCGCCATTCTTCATTTATTCATGGTCACATATATTACTGTTTTAATTAATCAATATAACTTAATCATTCATTTATATAGGTTAATAATTCAATAGTAATATGTGATGTGTAATAGATCTTACATTTAAAAAATGTTTACATCTAATGTCTAACATCTGACACCTACACATATCTCCTATATTGAAAAATGTTTACATCTAACATATAACATCTAATGCCTACACATTGCCCCTATATTGGGTTGTACAATGCCTCTTGTCATAATAATGGTTGGAGAGGCTTAAAAAGCTTGACCATTGTTGATAAGGTTGACCATGGTTTATCAAGGTAGCCCTTGGTTGAGTATGGTTACTTATCGTTCACCATGGTCAACCATTGTTGACCAAGGATGTAGATGATGGATTATGGTGGACCAAATGTGACCATGTTTAACATGGTGACAATTTTTAACCATGTGTGGTCATGGTTGAGCTTATTTGACAAAGATTGTTTATGGTTAAATATGGATGACCATGGGGACCATGGTTGACCATGGTTGTTCATATGTAACTATAAATGACTATCATTGACTATGTATACCACCCAACCATGTTTGACCATTGTTAATTATGTTATCCATGTTGACAATGGCCAATCATCATTTAACTAACTTCATCATGGTTGACCATGTTGTCTATGGTTGTTTATGGCTGATAATAGATTAACATATTGACCATGTTTAACCACATTAGCAAAAGTGGCTGACCATAGTGACCATGGTTAATTATAAGTGAGATGGTTTAATCATGCTTGACTATGGTTGAAATTATTAACTTATGGAAACCAAGTTAATGTAGGTAAACTTAATAAACTTATTAAACCTCTAAAATTTAGGTAAACCCATGTGAACCTAGGTCAACCCAGTAAACTTAAGTCAACTTGGTAAACCTAGTAAACATAGATCAACCTAGTAAACCTAGTTGACCATAGTTGACTGTTGGCTTATTGGGGTCTGACCCAGGTTTAGAGTTGATTTAGCTAAACAAATCTCCGTACTATTGGCCCTTTAGGAAACATTCTGCGGAGCGCGGACTAAGGTCTCACCCGAAGTAGTATGGGAGGGTGCTAGAACCAGGTTTCCGCACCCTGGAGATGTCTGATGAGTTCAAGTGGTCCGTGGTTTGACCCTGCGCACAGGTTGCTTCACGCACTTTCCCACACCTCGCAACCTGGTTTACTGCCTACGCGCAACCTTACTCAAGGGCTGATCGTTGTGCTTCTACGTTATCACCCAAGCCTTTAATGGTATTCCAATGTTAGTGATTATCTTAGCTTTAAGTTATACTTAACAACATAAATCATTCATACAGGTGCGCGCAGTAAATAAACAGTACATTTTCAAATTGAGCATGTATTGACCCAAGAACGGATACACAGAATTATGATAAAATTCTCTTTATTATTCTTTCCTCAGTTACAAACTCGACTCCGACCTACGCACTCAGCTACAAGGGTCCGTGCACTTAGCTGCAGAGCCTTCTCCTACTCTACAACCCAAAGACACACTTCGCATTGTGACTCAATCACTTAAACTTTTCATGCTCCTCCTCTATTATCTATCTTCTTCCTACACTTAGAGCCTCGCTCTATTTATACAATCCCATGGTCTACGGACCATGGGTAAGTCTATCTAGCTGACATTACATTACAAAACTAGGGCACACAACCCTATGACTCTATTATACTTTCGTGCTCCGTGCCCGCAATTCGCGGAGCTTTACAACAAAATTTGGTCAAAAATTGGGCTTTGAGCCCGAAAACATGCCTTGAGGGGGATTCCATGCCCAACAGGCCCCCAACACAAACATAGTGACTTGCCTTCGAGTAACTCGGTCGGTGCAAAGATCTTTGCGCGGAGTCCCTCCAACTGTTCTCAAACTATGCTGAGGTTAGTAGCGCACTGAGATGCTTCTTGCTGGATTTGTTGCATCCACTATTCCGATACCTTGGTGTCTGAATTTATTTACTGCATCTGTACTGGTATCCACTATATATGTTTATAGCCCCGCGCCTTTGTTCGGATCCTTGGAGCGCAAAGATTGTACTTCCGTCAGTTAGTCAGATAGTTGGGTCACCCATGTAGGGCTTCAAGCAGCTGCCATTCCCCTTGCCTGGGAAAGGTTCTCCATTTAGTTTGACTAGCTGTACTGTGCCTCCGTCTATGACCTCCTTAACCATGTATGGTCCCCGCTAAATCATTCTGAACTTTCCCGGGAATTTTTCAAACTTACTGTCATAGATGGCAGTTATATGTAGCATGCTTCCCTCATATTTGACAAATCGCGCACAATAATGCAGGCACCGTGCTCGGTCCTATTTGTGCCTCTGGTCTCACTGGCATTGGCCCTCCTCCTGCCAGGTAGTTCGCGAAGACTGGACAATGGTCCTTGTCATGTCCCTGGCCTTTTCACTTTATGCACCATACCTCCTCGTGCACTTGTGGGTGAGCTGTCCTGTCCTATTTCAAACTCTGCATATCGAGGCACAAGTTTTTCAATTGCGCGTGGATCTGTTGAAATACCAGGTTAGGATCTTGTATTGGGGTCTTGTGTAGTCTCATTATGATCTCCAAGGCCTTGGCCTGAGTGGATAGCTTCTGCTGTGACAACACAGTCCTTAGATGCGGCGTTAGTGATGCTACAAACCATCCGTGGTGTTGTCCATCCGTCAAGGTCATGTTAGCTTCATGAATCATACCCTTCAGTCTCTGATCCAGCTCCCAAGGGGTCTTGCCTGGAAGCATCGTGATCTCCTTAAATCCAATAATCGACTGTGTCTCTAACTTTGGTCTACTAAATTCCCTATTTAGCGCAGCTTGGATATCCATGATCCCCGCGTTTAGATGGTCATTGGAATTCTTAATGTACCATGTTAGTGCACGATCTTGCAAAGAGCTGACCAACATTGCTTTCTTTATATTGTTATTCGTGACTCCCTATGCTTCCCATACAACCTTTACCATGAACCAAAATAGGTCTGGGTCCTCATTCCCTACTCCTTTGAACACTGATAACTTTATTAAGCTCGCCATATTGAACTATGGTGGTGGCAAAGGTGGTGTGGGTGAAGACGAGGGTGAAGATGGTGAAACTGGTGGTGGCAGAGGTGGTGTGGGTGAAGACGAGGGTGAAGATGGTGAAACTGGTGGTGGTGTAGGTGGGGGTGGTATGCGTGGAATTCGTTGCTTTATTAGACTGATTCCACTTCTTGGTGAGACTTTCGCGAGCTCTTCCTCGCTTTCACTCGAAGGTGAAATCAAGGGGCTAGTTTATAGCCCTGTGTTACCTTTGTTTCTGTAGATCCTTCCACTTCGCATAGCCCCAAACATCAATTTATTCACATAACCTGCTTTTCAAACAATAGAATTTTAATCCAAGTGTTCAAATATTTAATGTACTTACCTCGTGGTCCCTTGAGGAAGCATCATACGCCTCGCTATAGATGACCGAGGTATCTACTACGAACTCAGTGATAAACCCTCCTATAATTCAATCGAGCTAATGGTCCACAGTGTGCATGATCTTGTCTTCCTATGCTTCTAGTCTGCACACCAACTCCGAAGTCCAAAGAATCGGCTTGTCGAGCATACACCTTCCTTGACTGTCTGCTAGCTTTGCGATCCACTCGTATAACTCAGAGGGGAAGGATGCAAAGAAAATTTCATGGATTTCCATATATAAGTAGCAATCTAACCACTCTTCCTTTGATAGTCACAGATTCCTGTTTTCCTGTGCTGCGAACTCGTGAATCTTTTTATCCAACCACTCTTCAATTCCTTTCTTTGTTAGATTCTAGTGATACGACATCAGACATCTCTTATGAAAATCCCAATCCTGGAAACAGAACCATTTGTTGGCTTATTAGGGCCTGACCCAGGTTCGGAGTTGATTTAGCCAAACAAATCCTGGTACTACTAGCCCTTTTGGCAACAGTCCGCGGAGCGCGGACTGAGGTCTCACCCAAAGTAGCATGGGAGGGTGCTAGAACTAGGTTTCCACACCTTGGAGATGTCTGCTGAGTTCAAGTGGTTCGTGGTTTGACCCTGAGCGCACTTTCCCACACCTTGCAACCTGGTATACTACCTACGCGCAACCCTACTCAGGGGTTGATCGCTGTGCTTCTGCGTTATTACCCAAGCCTTTACTGGTATTCCAATGTTAGTGATTATCTTAGCTTTAAGTTATACTTAACAACATAAATCATTCATACAGGTGTGCGCAGTAAATAAACAGTACATTTGCAAATTAAACATGTATTGACCCAAGAATAGATACACAAAATTATGATAAAACTTCTCTTTATTAATTCTTTCCTCAGTTACAGACTCAACTCTGCCCCGCACACTCAACTGCAGGGGTTCGCACACTCAGTTGCAGACTACTAGGCCTCTGCGCACTTAGCTGTAGAGCCTTCTCCTACTCTATGACCCAAAGACACACTTCGCACTGTGACTTAATCACTTAGAATTTTTATGCTCCTCTTCTATTATCTATCGTCTTTCTACACTTAGAGCCTCGCTCTATTTATACAATCCCATGGTCTGCAAACCATGGGTAGGTCTATCTAGATGACATTACATTACAAAACTAGGGCAGATAACCCTATGACTCTTTTATACTTTCGCGCCCCACGCCCGCAATTCGCAGAGCTTTACAACAAAATTTGGTCAAAACTTAGGCTGAGACCCAAAACATGCCTTGGGGGGGATTCCATGCCCAACATTGACCATGGTTGACTATGGTTGTGCGATATCCCCTATTTAATAAAATATCATAATTGTAACACAATTTTACAATTTTGGTGTTAAATAATTTTTTTGGAAACTTTAGTGACTTAGGAAAAGTGGCTGGAATAGGCCCCATAATATTTTTGGAGGCAAAAGGAGGCAATGCGCACTAGGAGACAAAAAAATCAATTTCTAGTGGAGTGTGGAGGTCACCAAGGGAGACTATTCAAACCACCAAGGGAGAAGGGTCAAAGTAGTGGATTGTGGGGACCACCAAGGGAGGTTAAGGGGGTTGGACTACATAAGGCAACAAAGTAGAATATGCCACTATCTTTTGAATATCTCATTTATATCATTCGACCTCTCTTGGAGCTATTTAGCGCAAGAGTCAAAATTCTCTTAAGCATAGGGATTTCAAGTGAAATTCCACCCATCCTTTGGAGAACCACAAGTGTTTCCCTAGTTGGGATATAAGGGAGTATACTTCCACACTCCTATAGGGATATATTGTAGCAAGACATCTAGTTCTACTCACTTCCTAGGCAATTCGCGTGACATATTTTAGCTCAACTTCAATGACCTGGGTGAGCCTGGAATTTGTAGGAGAATTTCCTACTTTGAGACCAAATTTTTGATTCCATTTTGTAGGGCCAGAGTTGAGGCAATCTTGAGGACCAAATTTTACTAATTATGGTAGTAAGAAGCAGTTTTTGGGAAAACCCTATGCAGGTGTGGGAGAGGGGTTAATTCTTGGGAGTTAAGCACTGGAGAAAATTGGGCTTCCAGAGAGGATTATACAATGGAGCTTGGGGCATTTTTAGTGGAGCATTTTGGGAATTTAGTAATAGATTTCCTTTAACAATTTACTCAGCCAGCAAGGAAACCCACTCGCACCTCCTGGAGGGATTCTTAGTCATTTGAAACTATCTCAAACCCTTTTTAGTTTTTGTTGGTATTTGGAGGACAGATGGTAGTTGAAGTTTCAAAATTTTCTTAGTAGTGTGGTGAGACCTGGTATTGCACCAAGAGTGTTGCAACTCAAAGGGGCTCCTCAACTCTATTTATCAACCTGTGGTTCATACAAACTTCGAGGTGGCAGTGCTATATACACAATAGATGGAATTATACTCATGCCACCCTCAACTAGGTCATTTGATCAATGAGACTCCAAGACCATTCCTTTGGATCAACCTCCCTTTTTGTGCTTAGGTGACATCTAAGTCCATTGGGCTTCCATTATCAAAGTATTATAGTCAAACTCAACAGAGAGTAGAGATTTCTTTCCATAAACTAGATCATATGGAGTAAAGCCAATAGTTGTTTTCCATGTTGTGTTATAGGCCAAAGTGGCCTACAATAATCTCTCTTCGCAATCCCTCATGTTGTTTCTCACAACCTTGGTGAGGATGCTCTCCAATTACCTATTGGTAACCTCTAATTGTCCATTTTTCTGAGGGTGATAAGCAGTGTATTTTCTGTGTTTGATATGATGTTGCCTTAACAAATTCTCGATCAAAAGTTATGTGAATTGAGCTCCCTGATCGGTGGCTATCTCTCTAGGGTACCGAAATTTGTAGAAGAAATTATCCCTTAAGAACTCAACCACTTTCTCCTCTATTGCAGCCTTGACATACTTTGTCTCAACCCACTTTTTCAAATTGTCAACGCACACAATGATATATTTTTTCTTCCCTGATAGTGGATCAATTGGCCCAATGAAATCCATGCCCCACTTGTTAAATGGCTCCAAGGCCACCTGGGGTTGTAGGGGAATTTAATCCTTGGGTGTGGGTTTCCCCATCCTCTAACACTGATCACATATGCTGGTATACCTTCTTGCATCTTGGTGGAGAGTGGGCCAATAATAGTCAGCTTGTAGAGCTTTGAAAGTTATTTTCTTGGCAGCGAAATGACCTCCACAGGGCACATCATGACAAGATGAGAGGATTTCAAAGACTTCCTCTTCCATGACACATATCCTTAAGATCTAATCTGGTCCCAGCTTGAAGATATTTCCCCAAATCCAAGTGAAAGGGGTGCTCTTCCTTACAATTATGCTCTTCTCCCTAGATGACAGATTTGGAGGAAATATTGTAGAAACTAGGTAGTTAGCTATGTCAGAAAACCATGGAGAGAGCACTGAGATAGAAAATAAGTTTTCATTTGGAAGTTGATCATCGACCATCTCTTCATCACCTACAGGCAAAGAAAGTCTAGACAGAAAATCTACAACTACATTTTCTTTTCCTGGTTTGTTAATGATAGTTAAATCAAAATGCTTTAAAAATAGGGACCACATAGTGATTCTAGCATTCACATCAGGCTTATTCATCAAGTATTTGATAGTTGCATGTTTAGTATGCACAAGATTTTGGTATCCAGTGATGTAGTGTTTGAATTTGTTTAAGAAGTGTACAACAACTAGGAGTTCTTTCTTACTTACAGTGTAGTTCAATTCAACCTTAGACATATTTTTACTAATGAATTAAATGGCATAAGGTAACTTACCATCTATTTGTCGCAAGACTACCCCCACAACTTTTTCGAATGCATCAATATGGATATGTAAAGGCAGAGCCCAATTTGGGTCCATAAGTATGAGTGCATTGGTTAATTTCTCTTTCAATATCTCAAGGGCTTCTTGGCAGCTATCTGTCTAGTAGAATTCTAAGTCCTTGGCCAACAATCCAAACAATGGTGAGGCCACTTTTCTAAAGTTTGTGATAAGCCTCCTATAGTATCTAGAGAAAATAGAGGCCTCCTTTAATTGATAAAATAGAGTTGCTCAACCCCACCTTCTTCCCCTTGGCATACAACTTTTAATCTAGGAAAAGAAGGAAATTTATTTGTGGCATGGTTTTCCTCATAGACGGAGAAGACCTCTATGACATTTAATGGACATTCAATTCTGGGATGCCTTCTAGTGCATTTAGGGAAAAAATTAGCTAAGGCCCTCACTTATTCCTCTTGTCTCCTCTTGATCTGCATGGTATCCATTTTCAAAGAAAATGTATGCAACATTTCAATTTTAAAGTCCTCCAACATGTTTCCAATTTCTTTCTTGATGGATGTTATGGAGGGAAAGGAACTGGAAAAATCTTGAGTAGCCATACATTTCTTCCTTGTAGCCTTAGATTGGTTCTTTAAAACCTTTTTGATGAAGTGAAAATATATAAATCCTAGTAGAGCATAAATTCAAAGGGTGACCACTTGCTTACTGTTAGTTATAGCAACAAAATTAGGTCCATTAGAGATATGTCATATATTGCATTTAAATTTGATAAAATATGTATGATATTTCTAAACTAAATATCTATGAAATAATTAACAAGTCAATTGGGTCTAGCCTTGGTGGTTAAGAGGAAGAACATCATCCTTCTTATCTAGATTTAATTTTCATCAATAACATTTTGAATTTCTCAATGAATATATTGTTGATGAAGTTTCAAAATTTTACATAATCCAATCATATTTAAAATCAGGGAAGGTGCTTACTATATCTCCTCGAGAAATGCATTACCTGAATTAAAATTAATTATTGAAGTTGGAAATAATGCATAATTTATCCGAGTCAAAAAACTTCATTAGTAACTTAAAACTGTTTTTTTCGTTTTTTAAATGACTAGAGGAATTGGCAATTGGGCCAATCTCGTATTCGCATGATACAAAATGGATTCTCACTACTATCACTGTAAATTATAGGGGTTTACATATTCCTATTCCATATACATTGGTGAATCGAGGAGATTTCAACCTCATAACTCTTGGAACTAAAAATAATGAATTTGAGTATTCAAAGTTTCATTTTAAGTGTGATTAGTTCATTTGTGAGTGCTTTGACACTGGCTTTGAAAAAATGCTCTAAGCAAGTTCTTTACGGGGGAGGGGGGTGTTTCTTTGGTTAGTGTTACGAAATGTATTTCTATTGTGTTTATCTTTTATCATTTAGTTTTAAGCTCTTTTTCATTTAAAATGTTTACAAATTTATCTTTATGGGAGAACGGTTGCATAGATATGTGAATATGTGTAGAATGAAGGATGTGCAGAGGGCAGGGTATGTGCAAGAATTAATTTTAAACACTTTTCCATTTAAAACTTTTACATATTTAATTGTGCGGGAGAGAAGTTGCATAGAGCTATGAATCTTTTCAGAATGAAGGATGTGCAGAGGATGGGGTATGTGTAGAAGAATAACAATGTTGTAAACTAGGAATAACGAATCTAGGTATTCAAGGTTTTCAAATATTTTTTTCTTTTTTTATTTCACATTTGTGGATTGAGTACTTATTATTATTATGCAATGTTAGATTAAGTGTCTTTTTAATGCATGTGAACAAGTAGTGTTGTGCAGGAGAATGAATGTGTGAAACAAGGACAAGTAATGTTGATACATTACGTAATTGTCTTGTTTCATCTGCGCATTAGTACATTGAATAAGGATGTGCACATGTGCGTATTTGGTGGAATCTTGAAGTTTTCTATTAATTATATGATAGACAGTGTCTGGATGGAAGATTTATCTCTGATACAAATATTTTGTACCATGTTTCAGGCGCAAAATAGTACCAGGTGGTGATTTCTAGGGAAACAGGTTAACAAGTATTTGAAATGGCTAGTATAGTGAGGAAAAATGCTATTTGTAGTGATACAAATAACTCATTTTCCCATATCATAGGAATTTTGACTGATCGATTACTTATTTCAAATAGTGAATGTGTAACATCTGCTTTTTGTAGAGCATTTATGAATACTATGTGCATTTGTGATTTCACATTTGTGGATTAAGTACATATTTTTATTATTTTGTGATATTAATCTAACTGTCTTTTAATGCGTGTGAATAGTTAGTGTTGTGTGTAAGAATGTGTGTGCAGAGCAAAGAACAAGTACTTTAATTTGTAGTGTGACAAAAACTTTCATCCGCAATATTGCAATGTTCTTCGAAATACCCGTTCTTACTTCTTACATTTGTGAATTAAATATTTATTATCGAATATTCAATTAAGTATCCTTTTAATGTGTTCCATAAGTTTTGGCATCATTAGGAATAGAAATAGCATAATATTGATACATGCAATGGAGGATTGATATTGACCGGTAATGGTGTTTTCTATTAATCAGAGGACAGACATTGGGATGATAAAAAAATCCAATATGGAGATTTCGTGACATGTATAAGACATAAAATAGTAATAGGCGGTGACTTCTAGCGAAACAAGTCAGCAACATTTGAAATCGCTAGTGGAGAAAGGAAAGAAGCTATTTGCAATGGTATAAATAATTGATTTTCTCAAATCTATAGGAGCTTTCACTAATCGACTACGTATTTTGAATAGTAGAGTGTGTAACGTTTTCTCTTTGTCGATTAGATTTAAAGGTTGGGAGTATTGTCCAAGCTTATGTTTCCTTACATAAACTGTTGAAATGTGGCAACAAGAATATTCCAATTTAAATTGTCCTTGAATTAAATTGTGAATTAAAATTGAATTTAGTCTTAACAGCTCCTTGGAAATAATTAATTAATTTGTTTCCAATTAATGAGTTGGAGAAATTCAAGTTAGAAGTCTTTCTGAATTCATTCAAGAGTTATCCCTAAAATTTAGGAGATAAGATTGATTTATATTTGAGTTGTAATTAGTTAAATCAGTTTACTGAGTTAACTCCAGTTAAATTAGTTCCAAACTGTTTGAGGAACTAATAGAGAGTTAACAATGAGTTGATGCATGCATGCACTCAACTATGCTACTCCAGTTAACTGAAGATTCCCTCATCAGAAACTCATGCATGTCTATTCTGAAAAATACCCAGTTGAGATTAAAGACCAGGAAAATGTACTATCAGTTGCATGTGTTTTCTTATAAAGAAAACACACACATGCAGTCAAGGCATCATTCCTTGAGGATTACGCAGTTCTGACAGTGTGTGAGAGAGGTCATCCACTTGGTGAGGTGAATATCATCCACTAGGAACAACGCAAGGAAAGAGGAGCTTGAATGGTAGAGGGAAGGCTATAGAGTAGCCAAGATTTCCTGTGAGCATCTATGAGGATTGTATTGAGAGCTAGCTAGCTGTGAGAGCTAAGGCTTTGTATAATTCATATGTATTTCCACCTTGTATGATAATACAAATAGTGGGTTTTTTAGCTAAGGCTTTCCCCAAAGTATTTTCATGTGTATTGTGTGATTGATTCTTCTTCTTCTGGTTATATTGTTCAACTCGGTCTTTAAACTTCCGCAAATTGATAGTAGAAGTAGGTTATAGTTTTATGCTTTGATTTATATTGCATTATCGGGTTAACCTACATCAGATTTTCTACATGGTCTTAGAGCGAGATTTGTAGAGAAATTATACATGGTATCAAGAGCTGTGAACAATATATTGAGAAGAGAATTTGAAGTTTGAATTTCGGGGTTGCAGGTGCAAATCGAATTCATATCATACTTCAAGGTTGGCCAATGGCGTTCTATGGCTTGAGATTCGAGTATGCCTTGGAAGGTAGCTCGAATTACATAGCATGGAAAGATAGAATGGAGGTTGTATTAGAAGACAATGGCTTGAAGGATTTCATTGATCAAGAAATCCCAAAGCCAGCTTCAACTAATGCACAAGAGTTGGCTGAGTGGAAGAAGTGTGTGGCGAAGGCAAGACAGATCATACTTGAGGGAGTTCGAGACCATATTGTCTCGAGTCTCCATGAGAAGGATACTCCATTTTCAATGTGGAAGACATTGAAGGACCTCTACCAGAACAATAGAGACTAGAGGAAATTGGCTCTCAAGGATAAACTTCAAAGAATCAAGATGGAGAAGGGCGATACTATTTCCACATATCTGAACAAGCTCACCACCTGCAGAGATGAGCTTGGCAGTGTGGGAATAACTACTGCCGATGATGATATGGTGAGCCTTGCTCTCCTTGGCCTTCCAAAGAGTTGGAATAGCTACCAGGACTCTGTGAATGGAAGGGATAAACTGCCAGATTGGGAACGACTGTGGTCGGATCTCATGCAGGAGGAGATCAGGAGGAGCACACGAGATGGTTCTTCATCCAAGGATGATGATGAAGAAAATATGGCCTTAGCAAGTAAGGCAAGGAAAGGGAAGGGGAAGGCTTCCCATTTCAAATCAAATTCTTCTCATGGAGGGAAGAAGGGTGACAAGTCTAAAGTAATATGCTTTAATTGTCACAAGATGGGACATTATGCGACTAATTGCTCATCGAAGAAGTCCAAGAAGGTATCCTCAGAAGGATTGGAAGGTGAGGCATTAGCCTCTCAGTTCAAAATGGAATTTACCCTCATTGCATTCATGGTGTCATCAATGATGGGTTGTGTCTGGTATCTTGACAGTGGAGCCTCATTCCACATGACCAGTGATAAAATTTTATTCAGTACCTTGGAGGAGAAAGACCTCAAGATGCACATAGAGATGGGTAATGATGAAAGGTATAGTGTTTCAGGAGTGGGCATGATTACTTTTTAGAGGGAGCATGGAGCTCCTATCACCTTGATAGATGTGAAATATGTGCCTAGACTGAAGAAGAACTTGGTATCGATCGCGATGTTGGAGGACAAAGGCTATGATGTTGTCTTCAGTAAAGGAAAGGCATTCGTAAGACACATAGCCACGGGTCAGACCAAGAGGATAGGGATTTAGGTGAAGAATCTTTATAAACTAGAGGTGGATGATTGTTCAACATTGAGTATGAAAGCAAAATTGGTACAAAGCCAAGATATTGGTGAGTTGTGGCACAAGCAGTTGGGCCATTTGCATAATGGGGCTTTGAAGATAATGTAGCAGATATCTATGGGACTTCCCAAAGGTAAACTTGAGCAAGTTGACACATGCAAATGTTGTACCTTGGGAAAGTACACCAAGTCTTCTTTTCATGATCAAGAGAGTCGAGCAGAGGCTATCTTATAACGAGTTCATACTGATGTGTGTGGACCATTATTGACGGAAGCCACAACGAAGCAAAGGTATTATGTGATTTTTGTTGATGATTATTTTCGTAAATGCTGGATTTAATTCATGCAGAAGAAGGATCAAACCTTCACAAAGTTTTGTGAGTTCAAATCATTGGTCGAAAAAGAGTCAGGGAAGAAGATCAAGACCTTGAGAAGTGACAACGGTGGAGAATATGTCTCTCAAGAGTTTAAGGACTTCTGTGCAACGGAAGGAATTAAATGAGAGTTGAAGACACCTCATAACCCAAGCAAAATGGGGTGGCCGAGAGGAAGAACATAACTATTGTAGGGGCATCACGGGAAATGTTGCATGACCAAGTCTTACCACTTCACTTGTGGGCTGAGGCATGCAACATAACGGTCTATTTGCAGAATAGAAGCCTGCATCGCTTACGTGGGATGAAGACACCAGAGGAAGCTTTCTCTGGTAAGAGACCAGATGTGGGTCACTTCAGGATCTTTGGCTCATCGATATATTTCCATGTGAAAAAGGATGCACGGAAGAAGCTTGAACTGACAACATAGTTGGGGATACTTGTGGGGTACACTGATACACCTCACAAATATTAGGTGTACTTTCCTACCAGTTAGAGGACAGTGGTTCACAGAGATCTCAAGTTTGATGAGCAGAAGGCCATGTGATTTTCCCTTGAGAGGGAGCTCCAACTATAGGTTGTGGAGGAACTGTTGGTTCCTAAGGAGGAGGAGCCTCAGATTGATGCGGAGCAGCCGCATGCAGAGGTTCTAGGAGTGGAGACATCCACTCAAGAAGAGTCTTCCAGAGATGGATGGAAGCGCACAAGAGAAGCTGACAGATTGTTGGAGGATGCGAGAGAGAATGTGGGAGCACCATCTTCTCAGCGCAGACAGAGGAGGTCACTTGAGAGGTACACTGAATACATGGCCCTTGCTGGGGAATGTGTTGAGACTGATCCATATTCCTTTGAGGAAGCAGTGCAGCAGCCGATTTGGGTTGATGCTATGGTGGAGGAGTATGAATCCATAGTTCGTAACAGTGTTTGGGACATGGTTCTGAGACTGAAGAACAAGTCAGTTGTGAGTTCTCGTTGGCTTTACAAGGTAAAGAAAGCTGATGATGGAAGTGTGGAGAACCATAAGGCAATATTTGTTGCTCGTGGCTTTTCACAAATTGAGGAGGATCATGTTGTTGCAGTGTATATTTCAACAGAGGAGCAAGATGCTGACATTTTGACAAAGGCATTGTCAAAGTGTAAATTCGAGTTCCATAGAGACAGGATCGAGGTGGCAGATAATCCCTTTCTTGTTGAGAGGGAGTGTTGAAATGTGGCAACAAGAATATTCCAATTTAATTTTTCCTTGAATTAAATTGTGAATTAAAATCGAATTTAGTCTTAACAGCTACTTGGAAATAATTAATTAATTTGTTTCAAATTAATTAGTTGGAGAAATTCAAGTTAGAAGTCTTTCTAAAGTCATGCAAGAGTTATCCCTAAAATTTAAGAGATAAGATTGAGTTATATTTGAGTTGTAATTAGTTAACTTAGTTTACTGAGTTAAGTCCAGTTAAATTAGTTCCAAACTGTTTGAGGAACTAATAGAGAGTTAACAATCAGTTGATGCATGCATGCACTCAACTAGTGCTACTCCAGTTAACTGAAGATTCCCTCATCAAAAACTCATGCATGTCTATTCTGAGAAAGACCCAATTGATATTAAATACAAGGACAATGTACTATTAGTTGCATGTGTTTTCTTATAAAGAAAAATAATGCATGCAGTCAAGGCATCATTCCTTCAGGATTGCACACTTCTAACAATGTGTGAGAGAGGTCATCCACTTGGTGAGGTGAAGATCATCCACTAGGAACAACGCAAGGAAATAGGAGCTTGGAGGGCAGAGAGGAAGGCTGTAGAGCAGCCAAGATTTCCTGTGAGCATCTGTGAGGATTGTACTGAGAGCTGGCTAGCTGTGAGAGCTAAGGCTTTGTATAATTCCTATGTATTTCCACGTTGTATGATAATACAGATAGTGGGGTTTTTAACTGAGGCTTTCCCAAAAGTATTTTCATGTGTATTGTGTGATTGATTCTTCTTCTTCTGGTTATATTGTTCAGCTCGATCTTTAAGCTTCTACAAATTGATAGTAGAAGTAGGTTATAGTATTTTTCTTTGATTTATATTGCATTATTAGGTTAACCTACATCAGATTTTCTTCATGGTCTCAAAGCAAGAATTGTAGAGAATTTCTACATAAACTATTATTTCTGAAGCTGAGTCGCATAAAATAACATTCTCGGCTTCAATAGTGTCTAAATGGTGTTTCTAATTATCATATGAAAAGTATGGAATTCTGACCATAAGGTGATCAAGAGACAATATTAATTCAGTATCGAATGGCATAAACAACTCTCTTGAAGGCAATGCTTTTTTTTCATTGTTTGCGATGTTAGCATTTTTTTCTAGAAAAATCAACTGACTTGAATGCATCGAACATACAACCATTGGCATAAACTATTAATTCATGGTTGTGGCAATAGTGAAAAAATACAAAGCTTAACAATACTCCCAACTTTTAAATGGATTCAAAATAGGGTTGTATGGGAAAATTTTAGAACAATCGTAGAGCTTGAGATACCCCCAACCTGACCTGGTTGGCTATCCTCACACAACTTCAGTTAGTAACCTCTGCAAAAAATAAAAACTTCAAGGTTTCCTCCCATCACTTGTTAATTTGTATATTGATCCCAGAGTTATTACTCTAGACATTCTCCAACTGTCTTTTGAACCTTCGAGCTCGATCCTTCACGTATCCTACATGCATTCTCCACTTCTTAACTTGCTCTTTAGTCCAGTCACCTCTGCAAGAAACTTTTCATCTCTAGCCACCAACATCCCATTCTAAGACTTCAAATATCTATCTAAAACTTCTAAACCCTTGATGATTCTCCTCAGTATTTGAATTTCCCTTTCCTTTTTAGTCTTCCTGATCAAGAATGCCAAGGGGAATGAGTCTTCCTGCTCCTCCATTATAAGTTTTTGACTGCTAGCAGAAGTATCTAGAGTCACTACAACATCTACCAAAGGAAAAAATTCCTCTTATCATCAATAGGTTTCCTATTTGAAATATAGTCACTTATCATACTTGACCTTCCTCGTTTACAAGGGCACTTTTATTCTAGTCTTGGGACAGGGCATGATCTTCCTTGGGAGATTCAGATTCCTTAGAAGATTTGAGGTGGGGTAATGATTACGAGGGCATCATTGTATGGTCTGGGAATGCAAAATGAATCTTGGTGGGTTTAGGCCATGATATTACCAAGGACATTTGGAAATCAACCTTTAATAACCACATTCTAATTCTAACAGATGTACATCATGGATAGGAGACATTACTTATAATGATATAGGCTCGATGGACTAAAACAAATTTTGACATGTCATTCATTAAGGTATCTTTATAAGTCATTTTTGAAAAATGATAGTCATATATATTTTTTTTATAATAAAAGAAATGGTATCCATGTAATCATACTTCATTCAGTCTTTAGAAAGAAAAATATAATATCCTGTACCAAAAATACAGGCATGCACTTAGTAGGAAATTTGATCTCTCAATTAAGGAATGCCTTAGGAGCATAATAATTGGAGGAAATATTTCATGTAGGAAAGAGGAAAGAATAAGGGGCTATTTTATTCCAAGATTAGCTGATGCTATGATTGCTCTAGAATTTGTAGATTTTCCAAGAGAATCATCAGAACTTCATAAAAAAGGGGGGAAAACGAAAATGGGATAGGACAGGAAGGAAAGGGTAGAATGTCTTAGCATATTACACTTTAAAATCCATAAATATTTTACGCTCCTTTAATAGTTGAACTATTTTCCCATTTATCTTATTTACTGAAAAACCTTGTCTAATATATTCTTATGACTAAGCATAATATAATTCTTATCATATTGTAAAGCTAAACCAATTTCTTAAAATGTAATATGATCCTTTGAAACAAAACAATTTAATTTCAAACGAAAATTTCAAAATAATATATTTGACAACATATTATTTGTTAATTAATATATAGGAGAACTATCTGATACAAATTAACATTGAATTCAAATAAGCCATAAATAAATTGTTTGGTATAGGAAATATTTTATCTTTTTTTGTCCATTTCGTCATAAACAAAATCTCTTGTTTTATTTATGCACCCAAAGATCATGTTGTTGAGAAATCTAAGGCATAAGAAGTTAACATAATTCTTTTCTTGATAATTGCTTGCGATATACTTTTACCTTTTACTTTATAGTCTTATCTTCATTATATTATTATTATTATATTATTTTCATCAAGACAATTACCAATAAGCACAATAGAAGACAAGTGACACAATATGTAGGCTTTTCAACCAAGGTCAAAACCTCTCACCACTTGAGAGGAAACCCTGATCAAAATTCTTCGTATAGATCTTAAGTTGACAAATACCCTTGACTCTATTATCCTCCCAAGAACCTTGTCACTAACCTTGAGGTGGGTTTAGGGTTTGGGATAATTTAATCAAATTTAGATCAACTGAATTCAAGAATATGAAATCTGTTGAATTGGAATTGGAATTTTGTTCTGAAAATTATTTTTATTTCAATGTGAAGATCATAATAAACAAGTATGACTAGGGATATCATGCACTGGTTAAAACCTAGCAATATCAAAAATATACCATTAGTAAAGAACTATCTTTACACAGTGACCATTGCCTTATGAGAAACCTAAAAATAAATTAATCAAAGAATTATAAGTTAACAAATTAGGGGAGGGACACGATTTATCTTGGATTGATTTAATTTATAGGACAATTACGCAAATATGAGCGCCATTAATAGTAAATAAAACAATGGCAACAATATACCATTGGTAAAGAAA